>RCUC01166417.1:0-74038 GCA_003697995.1 Taxidea taxus jeffersonii | reverse complement strand
ATATGTCTCTAGGAAAGCATCCATTTCTTCCAGATTGTCAAATTTGTTGGCATAGAGTTGCTCATAATATGTTCTTATGATTGTTTGTATTTCTTTGGTGTTGGTTGTGATCTCTCCTCTTTCATTCATGACTTTATTTATTTGGGTCCTTTCTCTTTTCTTTTGGATAAGTCTGGCCAGGGGGTTATCAATCTTATTAATTCTTTCAAAGAACCAGCTCCTAGTTTCATTGATTTGTTCTATTGTTTTTTTGGTTTCTGTTTCATTGATTTCTGCTTTGATCTTTATTATTTCTCTTCTCCTGCTGGGTTTAGGCTTTCTTTGTTGTTCTTTCTCGAGCTCCTTTAGGTGTAGGGTTAGGCTGTGTATTGGAGACCTTTCCTGTTTCTTGAGAAAGGCTTGTATCGCTATATATTTTCCTCTCAGGACTGCCTTTGCTGTGTCCCACAGATTTTGGACCATTGTGTTTTCATTATCATTTGTTTCCATGGTTTTTTTCAATTCTTCTTTAATTTCCTGGTTGACCTATTCATTCTTTAGAAGGATGCTGTTGAGTCTCCATGTATTTGTGCTCTTTCCAAATTTCCTCTTGTGATTGAGTTCTAGCTTCAGAGCATTGTGGTCTGAAAATATGCAGGGGATGATCTCAATCTTTTGATACCGGTTGAGACCTGATTTATGAGCCAGGATGTGATCTATTCTGGAGAATGTTCCATGGGCACTAGAGAAGAATGTGTATTCTGTTGCTTTGGGATGGAATGTTCTGAATATATCTGTGATGTCCATCTTCTCCAGTGTGTCATTTAAGACCTTTATTTCCTTGTTGATCTTTTGCTTGGATGATCTGTCCATTTCAGTGAGGGGTGTGTTAAAGTCTCCTACTATTATTTATTTTTGTCAATGTGTTTCTTTGATTTTGTTATTAATTGGTTTATATAGTTGGCTGCTCCCATGTTAGGGGCATAGATATTTAAAATTGTTAGATCTTCTTGTTGGACAGACCCTTTGAGTATGATGAAGTGTCCTTCCTCATCTCTTATTATAGTCTTTGGCTTAAAATCTAATTGATCTGATTATAAAGATTGCCACCCCAGCTTTCTTCTGATGTCCATTAGCATGGTAAATTGTTTTCCACCCCCTCCCTTTCAATCTGGAGGTGTCTTCAGGTCTAAAATGAGTTTCTTGTAGGCAGCATATGGATGGGTTTTGTTTTTTTTATCCATTCTGAAACCCTGTGTCTTTTGATTGGGGCATTTAGCCCATTTACGTTCAGGGTAACTATTGAGAGATATGAATTTAGTGCCATTGTATTGCCTGTAAGGTGACTGTTACTGTATATTACTGTATATACTGTTACTCTGTTCCTTTCTGATAATACTTTTAGGGTCTCTCTTTGCTTAGAGGACCCCTTTCAATATTTCCTGTAGAGCTGGTTTGGTGTTTACAAATTCTTTCAGTTTTTGTTTGTCCTGGAAGCTTTTTATCTCTCCTTCTATTTTCAATGATAACCTAGCTGTATAAAGTATTCTTGGCTGCATGTTTTTCTCGTTTGGTGCTCTGAATATATCATGCCAGTTCTTTCTGGCCTGCCAGGTCCCTGTGGATAAGTCTTCTGCCAATCTAATATTTTTACCATTGTATGTTACAGACTTCTTGTCCAGTGCTGCTTTCAGGATTTTCTCTTTTTCACTAAAACTTGTAAATTTTAGTATTAGAGGACGGGGTGTGGACCTATTCCTATTGATTTTGAGGGGTGTTCTCTGCACCTCCTGGATTTTGATGCTTGTTCTCTTTGCTATATTAGGGAAATTCTCTACAATAATTCTCTCCAATATACCTTCTGCTCCTCTCTCTCTTTCTTCTTCTTCTGGAATCCCAATTATTCTAATATTGTTTCATCTTATGGTATTACCTATCTCTCGATTCTCCCTTCATGGTCCAGTAGTTGTTTGTCTCTCTTTTCCTCAGCTTCTTTATTATCTGTCATTTGGTCTTCTATATCACTAATTCTTTCTTCTGCCTCATTTATCCTAGCAGTAAGAGCCTCCATTTTTCATTGCACCTCATTAATAGCTTTTTTGATTTCAACTTGGTTAGATTTTAGTTCTTTTATTTCTCCAGAAAGGGTTTTTACTTCTCCAGACAGGGTTTCTCTGATATCTTCCATGCCTTTTGTAAGCCCGGGTAGAACCTTGAGAATCATCATTCTGAACTCTAGATCTGACATATTACCAATGTCCGTATTGATTAGGTCCCTAGACTTTGGTACTGCCTCTTGCTTTTTTTTGTGGCAGGTTTTTCCACCTTGTCATTTTGTCCAGATAAGAATATATGTAGGAGCAAGTGATGTACTAAAAGGGTAGCAAAGACCCCAGGAAAATGTGCTTTAACCAAATCAGAAGAGACCCCAAATCATGGCAGGGGGAGGATGAGGGGTAAAAAAGAAGTTTAGAGGGGTGCCTGGGTGGCTCAGTGGGTTAAGCCTCTGCCTTCGGCTCAGGTCATGATCTCAGTGTCCTGGGATCGAGCCCCGCATCGGGCTCTCTGCTCGGAGGGGAGCCTGCTTCCTCCTCTCTCTCTCTCTCTCTGCCTGCCTCTCTGCCTACTTGTGATCTCTGTCTGTCAAATAAAAAAAAAAAAAGATTAAAAAATTTCAGAAAAAAATTTTTAAAACTAAAGAAAAAATATAAAAAAAGAAAAAAATATATATATATTAGACTGGTGACTAGAACAGGGTCACCCACTTAATTTTGGGAGTATTTTGGTCTCTCAGAAGAAACTACCTCCCAAAAATGTTAAAGAATGAAAAACATATATAAGGGTAAACACAATGAAGGGATAGAATATGGCTATAAAATGAAAAAAAAAATGTTTTAAACATTTCTTTTTTTTTTAAGATTTTATTTATTTATTTGTTAGAGAGAGAGTGCTAGCACAGGCAGACAGAGTGGCAGGCAGAGGCAGAGGGAGAAACAGGCTCTCTGCCGAGCAAGGAGCCCGATGTGGGACTCGATCCCAGGACACTGGGATCATGACCTGAGCCAAAGGCAGCTTCTTAAGCAACTGAGCCACCCAGGGGTCCCTGTTTTAAACATTTCTAATAAAGGAGTTGATAAGGTAATTTGGTTGGGAGAATAAAGTAAAAAAAGTGGAGAGAATTTGCTTGGGCTGGAGACTGGATCAAGCCGGGTGCTAGATTTAGGGTATATTTTGATCTATTAGAAGAAGTTGTATCCCAACTTTTTTAGAAGAAAAAACCCTATGTGTATACAAAAAATAAAGTTAGATACAATGATGGATAAAATATGAGTATGATAATCAAAGTCCAAAAAAGATTTTTTTAATGAAAGGTATTAAGATAAACTCATTAAAAAACGTTTAAAGAGGAAAGGATAAAATTTTTAAAAAATTAGGAGAAGAAAAAAAATTTTAAGAAATTAATTAACTTTGCAAGACTAAAGATTCATGGGGAAAAAGCCATGAATTCCATGCTTTGCTTTCTCCTCCTCTGGAATTCTGCTATTCCCCTTGGTAAGTGAACTTGGTCTTGGCTGGATTTCTTGTTGATCTTCTTGTGGGGGAGCCTGTTGTAGTGATTTTCAAGTGTCTTTGCCCCAGGCAGAATTGCACTGCCCTTACCAGGGGCCAGGTAAGTAATCTGCTCGGGTTCGCTTTTGGGAGCTTTTGTTCCCTGAATGCTTTCTGTAGAATTCCAGAGGATGGGAATGAAAATGGCGGCCTCCCAATCTCCGGCCCAGAGGAGCCGAGAACTCGGGGTCCCACTCTTAAGTACGCCCTTAGAGAAAAGCGCTCAATCACTCCCATCTCCCCCCGGCCTCCAGCTGCGCCTGAAGAAAAGTGCTCAGTCACTCCCTTCCCCCTTGCCTTCAGCTGCGCTCCGAGCTTATGCAGCCTGTGACCTAGCATCTCTGTCTCTGGCACACAGCTCCACCTGGAGTCTCTAAACCCCAAGGATCCCTGAACTCTTCCAGGGTGTGGTTTCCCCAGATCTTGTGGGGACCATACTCACAGAGCAGTGACCTGTGCCACAGATTATGGTTCAAGGTAGCCCCGAGTTGAGTGCTCACTCCTCGGCTCCATCTCTGTAGCCGGCTTCCCCGCTCTAATACCTGCAAGCTCTGTGACACTCAGGCGCCTCCGATCCTTCTGTGACCCTGCAGGACCTGAGGCCACTCTGTACCCACGTGGGCTTCACCCCGGTTTAGCCTCTGGAGCGATGTCCCTCAGTGGAGCAGATTTTTAAAAGTCCTGATTTTGTGCTCTGTTGCTCCACCACTTGCCGGGAGCCGGCCCCTCCCCCCATGGTCTATCTTCCCATTGCTTTGGATTAACTTCTCCGCCGGTCCTACCTTTCAGAAAGTGGTCGATTTTCTGTTTATAGAATTGTTGCTCTTCTTCTCTTCGATCTCCTATTGGATTTGTAGGCGTTCGGAATGGTTTGATTAGCTAGCTGATCTTCTGCTACCTGATGTCATCTCAGCCTGCTACTTCTCTGCCATCTTGACTTCTCCTTGGCTCTCATTCTTTATCAAATGATTATAGCATATCCTTCTTTCATATTATACATTTCAGAAGAGTAGTATAATAACTTAAAACATGAACTTTCTTTAGAGTGAGTGTATGCCTGTGTGTTTGCCTGTGAGCATACAGTAGATGGAAAAAAAAATCTCTGATGTGAGTTGATATAGGTTATTCGATTTCTGAGCATTTTATAAGGTTCTCCTCTGTAACACCAAATTAGGAGGAAAAGTAGCCCACCAGTGGGCTCCTGGAAGTTACCAGCTCCTCTATGACATTGGGTTGAGACTAGCAAGAGCTAACAAAGTAAAGCACAACTTATTTAATAAGTTGTATATAGATGTGGGTGTTTTTCATGCCATCCCAACAGAAGTCTGTAGCAAATAGTACCAGGGTTTTTACACAGGGACTACAACATATTGGTGGGGATATTAGAAGAGCAATGTCTATGGACAACTCACCTGGACTGTGTGTGGGGCACATATTCTTACATATATAAAGAAATCCATCTGGGCGTACATTTTTGAATACATATATCTATTCAAATGTGTCTTCCTGTAAGTGTCACTATATTGACATATGCACCTGCTAAAAGATTCATGTTTGCATACATGAAGAATCATCTGTGGAGTCACTGATTTGCTAGAATTGGCTCCTCCTGGCTTAGGCAAGTCCATGGTTAGATTTTTGAAATTTTGCCTACTAGGTGTTAAACAGACATTAGTAAAAATTACATTGCATCAGCTTTGTAATTTAGATACATTATAAAACAAAGATAGTAAGTATCCAGACTCATTCCTTTCTAGTTAATTCCCTATATTTTACTATTATCTATACTTTAGAGGTTACTTGGGACTATTGTGCCAATATGGTGGGAACACTACATAATATTGTGTGTCATGCATCTTTTTCTAACTCTGTGTTCATTGGTATTCATTTGGTTATTTGAGAATGGTTAAACATAAGTCCAGTACTCTCTCCCTTTTTTCTTGCCTTTTTTTTTTTTTTAGGCTTTGATATATAAAAAGAGAGGGAAGGCCAGAATAGCTTAAAGATAATTTTAAACATTTATGCAGATCAAATGTACATTTTTAATATATAATACAATATATTATGATTCACAAGATAATTTTAACATTAGAAAAAAATGTTAATTCATAGTGCACCAGAAGATGTATCTTCTTGGACTTGAACCAGAGAAAAGGTTAGGTTGTTCACTTTCAGTGGTCTTGGTTTCTGGTTGTGATGGTATCACCATGTTTGGAGATTAAAACAAAATTGAAATCGAAGGCTTTTGTGAACACAGGGCTTGGGTTTCTTGGTACCTCCAGTCATTGCTGTGAGAGGCCTTGCCTAATAATATCTGATTCTTCATCTCTAAATTGACTACAATAGTAATAATATTTACTCTATAATGTTGTAATGAGTTGTAATGAGTGTAAGATCACATATAGAATTTGCAATGATTGTTCAGGCCATCTACAAATGATAGTTATCAGTATCATTTCTGTCATTCTATGAATGATAGAAATTAGTATCATTATCATCATTCCTTTATAAGTACTCACTGACCTCTAACAGATGAGGAAACAGTCAATTGCCTGGTGTCATATAGTTGGTATATGGAAGGGTAGAAATTGAACCCAGGTCTGCAACCAAAGTTCATACTCTTATCTCAACACTTTCTACTTAGTCCTTCAATATCCCTTACAAGGCATATAGTAGGTGTTTAATGAAAAATGTTTTGATAAGATTATTTGTGGTGCTTTTTTTCTAAAATGGTTAGCCTCATTTCCTAGCTCCGGGTCACCAGAAAATTCATTTCTCTTGTGAGGTGTTTCATAGAGATAACTACCTATTCAGAGGTAAAGCCAATATTTAGGAGGAGTCCTAGAGTGCTCTGCAGTAAGTTTACTAAATTAAAAAAAATATACACATATATATGTATACACACACATGCATGCGCACACAACACACATGTATACTTCTTTTAAAGGGCAGTTTTTTTTTTTTTCTGGTCTCTATTTGAAGTTCTGTTTTAGTGGCTTGTGTTTCTGTGTTTATGAACTTGTCCCAGTGAGGCACTATCATGGAGACTGTTCCCTTCTAATAGGATTTACCTTTACAGAGACCTGAAAATTCTTCCAGGAGAAGATTAAATTGTTTAGCTCAATATTTAATCTGTTACTTCCTTTCTAAAGACACCCCATGGATTTGGTCATGGATTTGGCTGATTCTAGGGGTATTGATCAGTCATAAACCAAAAAAAGCAAGAGAATGGCCAGCACAGCCTCTCCCATCTCCACCTTATAATTAAATTTTGATTTGAGCTGCTTTTGATTAATCTTATTTGTGAGTGTATGAATTGAAGAGGACTGCTAAGTTTTTAAAGTTGCTGGGCATTGGTCTCTGGTGGATGGCTCAGCTAAAGAACAGTATGATTGCATTTTTATGGTTTTCAGATATTTAATAGCTTCTTCCTGTCATTTTCTGAATGACTGAATATGGTTCAGCCCTCTGGGAGTGGCACAGCATCCAAGAGCTGGGAAGATGACTGAGGTCTGTGTAGTTGACTGATTGCCTTAGTCTTAATTGTTCTCTTAATTAGCTGCCGTAGCAACTGCATCTGGGGAGAGATCATGGTATTGGTAAACAGCTCCACCTTGGAGTTCAGGGTAATGCCTTTTGGAGTCCTGACAGTGAGTCGCTCACGGGCTCGTGTCTCCTCAGAGTCAGGGACCTGCCAAATTGGCAGCCCCCAAGGCTGACACCCCTAATGCGATCTGTCACTCAGGCCCCTGAGAAGCAGGTCTCCAACTGTTTGTCCTTAAATAAATTCAGCTTTAGTATGCAAAAAGCTGGCTTTATTGGACTGAATGGACAAAGATGAAAAAATAAAGGGGAAGGGGTGCCCAGGGAAGGCCCCCAGCTAGGTAGCAGGCTTGGCAGTGGGAGGCTCAGGAATCAGGACTGCTACTGGCAGGAGGGGCAGCTCCTTCTAAGCAGTTGGTAGTTTTTCAGGAAGGAGTTGTGGATGGGTTCAGCTCAGCTTGTCTTTGAGGTGTGGCTTGGATTCCTAAACCAAGCCTCAATGCCTTCTTATTATTCACTAGGCATTTGTCCTTCTCTTTTATATTTATCCACTGCCATGTTGCACTTAAGCTGAAAGTTAACCTACCCCTCCACCCCACCTTACCCCAAACAGGAGGTAGTTCATCTAATCTGAGGGGTTTGGGACTTGGAGGTGACTCAGCTTCTTTTTTATTAAGCGACTGCACTTTGTCATGGACCCAACTGAGGTATTTCAGAGCTAGTAGAACCAGTTCAGAGTCACATTCATATACTGAATGGAAGGGAAAACAGGTGCTTAGGTGGTAAATTGCAAGGTCAGTACTTGAGAAATATTTAAAAAGGCAGGATAAAGTAGTAAGAAATTGGCACGAAGATGCAGTGTGATCTTGAAAATAAGATGAACCAATTTTCTGCATTTTGCAAGTAAGTAATAGAGAATTTTTGGTGTAGGACTGAGGGTACAGGATGAATCTGTGAGCTCAGGCAAATCATTTTCCTTCTCTATACAAGATTCTCCTTTGACATAAGCAGTAAGCCCTATCTACTTCAGACACTTGCCACGAATCAAGTTAAGATGATAGTAATAAACTTGCTTTGAAAGTAAAAGGCATTATTTAAAACATGTTTTAAATAGTTATGATTATCTATATTTTATAGTCAGATTGTGAAATTTAGGACCACAGGTGTATTTTCATTGCATTGGAAATAAGAATGCAACTCAGATATGGTAGCATTCATGTGAATGTGTCATAGTTGTATGGTTGGATATTTCCTCTCTTGTTACCCTTTTAGCAACTTACCTCACTCTTAATTTAACCAGTCTTTTTTCCACAGAGCAAACCTTTTCAAAAGAACCAACTGCACTGTTTTGAAGGTTACCTCTGAGACTGAATTATGTAAAATGTTCACAGTAAAGCAATGCCTGGAAATTAAAATGAGTTAAACTATGATATTGCGGTTTAAAGCTCTGTGTCATACCATTTTGAAGACAAAAGTGTAAACCAAAGAGCCAACCACTTGTTGCCATTAAAATAGAAGGGTTGTTTATGGTCAATAATGTAACTAGTAAGTTCACCTATATATATACATTTTTAATTTTTTAAGATTTTATTTATTTATTTGATAGAGACCACAAATGGGCAGAGAGGCAGGCAGATGGAGAGAGGGGGAAGCAGGCTCCCCGCTGAGCAGAGAGCCCAAAGCGGGGCTAGATCCCAGGACCCTGGGATCATGGCCTGAGCCGAAGGCAGAGGCTTAACACACAGCCACCCAGGCACCCCAGTTCACCTGTATATTATGCCCATGTTGGGATAACTGCATTTCAATCTCAGCTGTATGCAGTATAATATTTTATGTCTAACCTTTGGTTTTCTGTGGTAAAATACTTTTCATGGTAGCAGAGAGGGTTACCTGTGTTAGCTGTCTTTATATATAGTTGCAGACAGCAAAATCCCTCTTTTATACGTGCTTTGGGCCAAGGATAGAGGAAAGTCACAAATTTTGGGAATAGAAACATTGATTAGTAAATAACTCATCATTATTGATATGACTAAAACATCAACACCAATAAAGGTCATTAAAAGTGCAGCACAATTGTTATCAGGGTTTTCTCTGACAGAGGTGACCTTTGATACCTCCTCAGCAGGGATCCTGTTATACAGCTCCCTCCCTGATTAGCATATGCTTGACCATCTGCCTTAGGACACCTTTCTTTCTTTCTTTTAATTATTAACATATAATGTATTATTTATTTCAGGGGAACAAATCTTTGATTCATCAGTCTTATACAACACACGGCACTTACCATAGCAAATACCCTCCCCAGTGTTCCTCACCCCACACTACCAACCCCCCTCTCCTCTAGCATCCTCAGTTTGTTTCCTGAGATTAAGAGTCTCTTTTTTAACCTGTTGGCTGGTCCTCTCACATCACCAGATGGCTGATGCTCCACTGGACATCACATTTAAATTTGAGGAGGAAGAAAAGGGGAAGGATAAAAGGATGGACAAACTGTAATTTTTCTGTTTCTATAAGAAAAGCAAAAATGTTTCCAAGAACACCCCTAATCCATTTGATAAAAGATTTCTATTTGTATGTCACTGGCTAGAACTCTGACATGTGGGTGGCCATCCCTTGTTGACTGTTGCAGTGAGGAGTATCCGGCAGAGTATGCATAAATATTGGGCTTTTGGTTTTTACCAGAGACAAAGCTCTTTGGAGAGCTTGTCTGTGCAGGGGGTGCATACCCTCAGAGCCAGGACTTTTCAGGCCGATGCTCAGCCAGTGTTCTCTCCAATATCCAACTTCTGCGAAATGAATTCTAACTGGCCACTTGTGTCTGATTCTCCTCTAAACTGATGCCAGGTCTCCTCCCTTGGAAAAACTCCCCAGTGCTAGGGAAGCTGTTCTGAAGTCTTTCAGTCACAAACAGCGCTGCAAGTCTGCTTCGGTTAGTGCATTATCACAATTCCTGGGTTGTCAGGTGTTTGCTTACCCTCGAGTGCAGTTTTTCTTGGCATCTACAAGAAGGAAGGGAGAAAATTTCTCAGTACAACTGGAAACTCCAAAAATTATGTATTCATGAAAATAGATAAGAATGAAGTCAGCATGGTTTTTACCAGTTTTCCCCGTTCTATCATCTTTCCCCTCTCCAGGCCCTGGATCTTTAGTCTTGAAAAAAAATACTCATTCTCACTTTTATTTCAGTGCAGATATAATCGATGCATTATGCTCTTTCTTTCTCTCTACTCCCCCAAATATGCCTTTTTGCTCTTCTTCTGATAAAAGAAATGCAAAAGGAAAAAGTAAGTTGTAGTTTTGATATTAAGTCTCCACTTTATTTTGTTCTTTCCTATCTCTTCTCTTATAGATGGGAAGGCAGAAATCCAACAAAAGTAAACAAGTATAATAGGAGAAAGGATAATTGTAACAATACAGTGATAAATTTGAGCTATGTAGTGTTGGGAATTAATCTATTTAGAATTTCAGCCTATTGATGATTTTGGCTTTTGCTTCAGAGGGGCAAAAGAAAAAATCCTCAGCTCCCCTGGAACATCAGGAAAGCAAAACTTCTGCTTGTCAAAATAAAACTTGTTAAAGGACTAAGCAGTCCTCCACACTCTGGAAAATACTTAGCCAGGTAAGTTTTTGGTAGTCTTTGGCCTCCAAACAGAAAAGATTTAGATGATGTAAACATTGTCCTCTGTCTTGGAATATAAAGTTAGAGGGAACCAGTCTCGTGAATTCAGGAATTTGGATTTAAGTTCAGTGCACTGTTCTCCTATACCCACTGACATGTTACTATACTGACCCAGAAAATCCATGTCCTATGGGATGAACTAGACACTGAGTTTGTAACACGCTTTGTAAAAGAAGAGAGTATTTTCATGATGTGCCCAGGACATTTCTAATAACTCAGGGCTGTAATGGATGTAGGAAGACTGCTGAGAGCTGTGACAGGCACAAGGAGAAGGAGCTGTGGAGTCTACCTGGCAGGTATGCATACTGCAAATGGACTGAGTTCTGTGTCTGAAAGAAGAATCTTCATCATTCAGAAGTTGAAAACATTCTACCTTGGTGCAGCATTTCCACCATGCATATAATGTCCCTCCCTTCCCTCATACACATGCACAGCTTTCCGTGGTTTGGAGATGGCAGGCATGACCACCCACAATTTATGACCACCCACAAATGAGGCAGGAGGGATCCAGAGGGGGTAAGAGAAGGAGAGCAGAGCTGAGACTTGAAACTTAGTTTTTGTATTCTAATCCCTCCTTTCTTTCTACTGTGTAAACTGCCTCTAGTGAAGGAGAAATTGAAAGTAGTTGTGTACACCCTGAGATCTTAACCTGCAAAGAAAGTGGAAGGGGGGTTCACAGTTGAATAATAGTTGCAGTGCAGTCTGTAAAATGTTAAAAAAAAAAAAAAAGTTAGGTTAATTTAGAACCTCCAGCCTACAAGTTCTTAAAGATCAGAAGGGAAGGGAAGGCAGAGGCTCAGGGCATTTGGATCAATCTACTGCAGTTCCTTGGCTCAGCCACAGAATGTCGCTTTTCTATCATGTAACTCTCAGGATAACAGCATTTCCTAGGCGGTAGAAAAGAGATTTATCTTAAAGGAGCAATTTTTAAAGCACAGAATTATCTCAACCAGAGCTTGAGCAAAGCAGTTCTCAATTCATAGACATCATTGGTACTTAAAAATTTTTCTTTCTTCTTTTTGGTCTTTTTTTCATATTATTAGTATTTGCAGTTATAGGAATTGTATGCCTGCTTTCTTAATTTCTTCTTTAGCATATGTTTTATAAATTACACTTTCTTTGAAAAAATCTGAACCTTTTTATTTAGGTTTCATTTAACCGGCAGCCTAAATGGTTCAACTTTAAAAATTCTTATACCTGATACCTAAAAAGATCCTATATTCATAAAAGGCCCTTTATAAAAGAAAGCATAAAATGAGCTATATTAATGGCTTGGGTGTAATGAATTTTCAAAGCCTGAAATTTAAAGATATACATTGTGGGGAAGAGATGATTTGTGGATAGAAGCCAGTGTGCCCTGAAGAGACAGCACAGGAGGATCCCTGATGGGGACGGGAGGAAAAATATGCAAGTTAACCACAGGGATTGGTGGAGTGGTCAGTCACCCAACTATTCAGACAACAAGTGTTTTGGAGGTTCTTTGTTGGATAAGCAGTTCTGTAGCAACTATCTTTCTAAAAACATCATGCTGCCTTTTAAAGAAGGAATCAAAGAGCTATCAAGTCCTAGAGATTTGTTCATCTTGGAAGTGCTGGGTGTCCTTGTGCTGCAGGAGGCATCCTGAACATTTGATATCTTCAGTAGGATGACTCTAGTTTTTGCTCCTCCTTTTTGTTCTTACTCTGCTGTTTCGGTCAGAAGGAAAAGGAGCTCAGTCAGTGGCAGTGCTTGCCCTTTTTGGAAGTGCGGACCATGGTGAAGGATTCATTTCCTGACAAATGCCCGTGTTTATCACTTTCCATTCTTCCCACTTGAAGTATACCTCCCCCAACATCTGGTCAGATTAAGATGATCTTTCCGAGTCCCCCTTACTCATGGCCTTTATTTTTGTAATTCATGTTTCTTTTTGGGTGTGCATTGTTCGTTTTATAATTGGACTCAATTCAGCATTAGCTCTGGCCAATAGCTATTAATTATCACTTTGCTCTCCTCTTCTCACAGCGATTATTAAACTGCTCAGAGAGTCATAATGAGAAATTAAAGGCTGTGATAATGTTTTAGGAAGCAGTGTCCCTTGGTCTTGCAGGTCTGCATTCTGTTCCAAAGGCAAAGCAGGGTTCATTGTTTAATTCATAGACATTTACAGAGTTCCCTCTAAGGAGAAGGCCCCATGCCAAGACGCAGGCATACAAAGCGGAGGGCTTATACTCTAGGAGGGGAACTTCAGATCATGGTATGGACTGTTTTTGACCCAACCCTAATTCCTCTGGTGTTTCTTTCTCAACCTGTGCCACCTCATGGAGGTGCTTCCCATGGAGGATCAGGCCCAACTTTCCTTCCACCTTCATTATCCACTGTTCCCTCCCACAACCTTAAGGGCACTCAGGTTAATTGTTCCTCTTCTGAGTTCCTATGGCAACCTTATATAAACCTCTGTTATAGAACTAATATTTTAATCTTTTTTTAAAGAGCTCAGCTGCTTCTCTCTCCATCAGCAAAGCTTTTCAAGGTTTAAAATGACATTTTTTCATCTATGTATCACCAACCCCTAGCCCAAGTCTTAACTAATAACTCTTGGTGTTTGGTAAATATTCAGGTTGTACAGTTTCAACTAAGGATCAGTTGCTAGGTGGCAGGCTCAGTTCTAGGAAAAACTTTAGAGTTGGGGAAGGGAGGAAAAATCTAGACTCAAGGAGCAAATGACACAGGGCCCTGGGGTGGCCTTCCCTGGAACCCAATGTACTGCTCAGTCTGACCCTTTATGTAGAGCCAGCTCACCCTATTGCACACCAAAGAAGATATAATCGTTTCCTCTCAGTCTGCTCTGTTGCCATCAACCCCAACTCACCCCTTCTCGCTGTTGCCTGCTCTTGTCTTCTATGGCTGTCTAAGCCCTTGGCTGGAAGCTCCAGCTCTAAATGCCCACCTTAGGGCCTTCTTTCTCTGTAAACTTCTTGGACATGTTTTTCCTTATCAGTTTGACCCCTAGTACTCTCCCTTGGACATACTTTGGAACTGAACCTCTGTTCTGGGGACCTGGGATCAAATCCTATTGACTTGGACCCAGAGTGGTTGGCTGCCCCTGGGAAATGATTTCAGGGGACTGGAAAAGCCATGATGAGCCAGTCAGTCCTCCACATTCTCTGAATTTCCTCTTTCCCTTAACATATAGCTTTCACAGTGGCTCCCAATATTTGTTGCTTTGGGTTACAATGCCATGGAAAGGGGCAATTTAAGTTTCTAGTATATATAATGTATGCAGAAGAATTTGAAAGAAACTTTTGGCTGGGAGGAAGGAAGGAAAACTTGTGGCTGGTGGGTGGGTGAGAGTTAACCGGTGAATAGGTCTGGCATCCTTTGGACAATAGAGCCAGTCATGCTTTCTACCTCTGAACTATGTAGTCAATACATATCCTTTCTGTTTAACCCAGTTTTAGTTTTTGTTTGTTTGTTTTCCTCTGTTACTTGCAACTAGAGATGTCCTGATGAACACAGCAAGGAGAGGAAACATATCTAGGTTTGAGGTCAGAGAACCTGAGCTTAAATTCTATCTCTGTCACTAAGTGGCTAGGTATTTAGCTTTCCAGAGCCTCAGTTTCTTTATAAAATGATGCCTGTATCACAGGTGTATTGGTTAGTGTTGTTCATAGTAAGCAGTTGCAAATGGCTCTAGTTAGGCAGAAAAGTAATTCACTGGAAAGATATCAGATAACTCATAGAACTGAGGAGGCTAAGGAAACAGGATTGGAAAATGGGCAGAGACCAAGGGAAGCTGAGCAGCCAGAACCTCACCTAAGTTTCAGCTAAAGGAACAGTCCAGCTGGGACCCTCCCACCTCTGGATGCACCAGGGCACGACACTCTGATTGCTACTGTGTGGCTCTCAGGTCCATTATTCTTGGTGGCACTCACTCTACATTTCAAGCCTGCTTGGGGCTGGACATCCTATTGGGTAAGACAGTGAGGGGTTTCTCAGAAGGGAAGAGGGCTTCTATGTTGGGCAGCTTAACATAATGACAAAAATTCACATCAAAACTGCTGAAAAGAAGATGTGGTATATATATACAATGGAATACTATGCAGCCATCAAAAGAAATGAAATCTTACCATTTGCGACGACACGGGTGGAACTAGAGTGTATTATGCTTAGCGAAATAAGTCAACTAGAGAAAGACAACTATCACATGATCTCCCTGATATGAGGAAGTGGAGATCGGGGGTGGGGGTTAAGGTGGTAGGAAAAGAAAAAATGAAACAAGATGGGATCGGGAGGGAGACAAACCAAAAGAGACTCTTAATGTCATAAAACAAACTGAAGGGGGTGGGGGGGAGACAGGTTGGGAGAGGGTGGTGGGGTTACATTATATGTTTAAATAAAAAAGCTTAAATAAAAAAAATAATATAAAAAAAAAAACTGCTGAAGAATTGCATAAAGTGCAAGGGCTATAAAGGCCCAACACTGCGCTCTGTCATTGTTAGTTTCTCTTTCCTTCTTCATCTCTGCTTAGTGCTGACCCTACCAATCTTAAAAGTCTCTGTCTTTGGAGAACTACCTCTTATCACATCCCAGATCTAACAAGCTGAAGTAGGCTGAGGGACAGATACCCTCCTCTGTACACTAAAATATTCAATGACTTTCTCTCTCCCTGGAGATCTCTCCCTTCTACCAACTTTGCCCAGCTTTCCTTTGCTGTGTGTGGTCTCAGCTACTTTGCTAAATGGTTTGTGTCTTTAGGGCATAGTCTGTATCTATTACATTATTTTCCTTTAAGTGCTTAGGACATACCCTAGCACATGGAGGTGCTCTTCAGATCAGTGTATATTTATTGATTTGTTCAAAATTAGGCTGGATGACTCTTCAGAGAAATCTGGTTCAGAGAAACCAGAAATATATTCCTGGTAAAAATAGCTGTCTGTCTGGTACATATGCAACTGTTGGATGGGTAGATGGTACTACTATCATAGTAGGCAACATCCAGCACCTTACCGCAGCTTTAAGACTGTTGTTCATGCCTCTGAGTGGGACCTTGTACTCTGCCACTTGATAAGTATCTTACAGATTGTCACCAGATAGTGATGGTGTACTGAGCTCAGCTTCATCTCAGGTAGGAGGCAGAGATGTGCATTGGGGAATTGAATACTGCTTTGTAGGGTGGGCACATGGAGTGGGCAGGCCATTCTAACAACAATAGGTATCTAGGAAGACCTCTTATGTACTGGTGTACTGGGTGCTGATGTATGAAAATGAGAGAAATATAGCTTGTGCCGTTGAGAAACTCAGAGTCTACTTGAGCTCACAAAGTCAGGCTTAGTCCTCAGCAGAGACTGTATCCTTGGGAAGAATTAACTGCTGGCAATATTACGTGTGTGTTGGGTGGGTTTTAAGTTTCAGAGGATTCTCTCAGAGAAAGGATTTCTTAACATTTCCTTTCTGTAATTCAGGTCAGAGGTTTACTCAGTATAGTCTTCCTCATTTCCTGACATTTCCAGCAACATTCACCATAGCCTATTGCCAAAGGTCTGGGATTTAATCTTGCCCAAGGCTTTTTACTACCACAAATTGGTAATTACTGTGTGTGTTGAGTGTGTGTGTGTGTGTGTGTGTGCGTGCGCATGCACATATGATCATGTGTGGAGATGATGATGGGATGGGGAGAGGTATGGAAATCAGGGCCAGACAAAGGAGAGAGAGGAGGAAGATGTGTAACTGTTAGCTTTTTATTTCCTGACTCACTATCATTAACTCTGTTCATACTTTGCCTGTTTAGTTAATTTGTGTTAGTCTATTACTATGGTCTTTAAATGTTCAAAGGTCTCAAGGTCTTTTTGTTTCATGGTTTTCAGAGTCTGGAGGAGGCACAACTAGGCAGACAGTGTTGGAAGAAGATTGTGTCCTGACCAGCTTCTCCTGTACAATCTCTGGTCTGCTTTAAAAAAAAAATTATTTATTTGATAGAGCACAAGTCAGGAGACAGAGGCAGAGGGAGAAGCAGCTTTCTGCTAAGCAGGGAACCCAGTGTGGGGCTCAATCCCAGAGCCCTGGGATCATAACCTGAGTTGAAGAGAGCTGCTTAACCGACTGAGCCACCCAGGTGCCCTCTGGTCTGCTTTAATGACAAACGTTTAGAGCCTCTTTTGAGTGCTGTCTTTTCATTAAAGGAGTTTATTTATTTGAGATAGAGACAAACAGAGGAGAGCATGAGTGGTGGGAGAGGGAGAGGGACCAGATGATTCCCTGCTGAATAGGGAGCCCTATGCAGGGCTCGATCCCAAGACCCTGAGATCATGACCTGAGCTGAAGTCAGCAGCTTAACCAACTGAGCCACCCAGTGCCCCATTAAAGGATTTAATAGGATTTTCTCCTTAGTGACTTTGGCAGGATGGGGAAGGGAGTTAATTCTCCAGTGCCTAGTTCAGTGACCCAAGCTTAGGAAATGCCCCAAAGCACGTTGCTTATCCCTGTTGCTCTTCTGCCCCCATACAGCAGCTTCATAACTTGGCCCTTCTGCTCAGTGAATTTTCCATTCTTAATGTTTTTTCTCAGATGCACTCAATTGTTCCACAATCCCACAGAGGTCATATGGTCTTTGCACCAGCCATGTAATTTGCTGATCCCGTGATTAGACATGCACACAAACCTCAGTGCTATTAAAATGAACTCTGCAGTTGGCCTTTGGACTGCTTCTCCTTAAACAAATCTCCTAGGCACATGTGAATGGAATTAGTCCTCAGATCATTCTGGCCTGCAGCACACTGGTGTTGAATACTTTTGCTCTGTAGTTCTTCCGTGGTTGTGGGCAGCCCAGGTTTCTGTGGTCAGAGGCATATGTCTTGGTTTGGGGTGCCTTCCTTAGGCCAACAATTCTAAGGTGAGAAGTGCTTCACTTAGTGTCAGGGTGGTCTGGGTATAGAGCTTGGGGGAAAAATTCTTGGTTCTTTTTTTCTCTGATTTTGTTCCTTTGTTGTCTTGGCAACTAGAATAATAATCTTAAATGCCTGTGTTTGTATATTCTTTGGAGAATATTTTATCACAAGTCTCTTCCAAGAATGTCTGTCTCATGATGCATTGATTATTCCTCAGTGTCTTCCTTTTGTGTGTGCTTATTTTCTGCAGTTGGGAGAAATAAATGTTAGCATGATGTAACTGGCCCTTGGCTTGAGGATCAAGAGTCCTCAGTACGGGGCATTCTACCTTGCTGGCCTTCAGTTTTCCAGATTAAACAGATCCGATGATTTTGTAAACTCTAAACCCCCATGATTATATGCCAAAATTAGGTAAGAATGTACCATTTCTTGCTATGATTCTGACAAGAATCTTCTCCATTATGCATGGGAATTTTCCGGTTTTTCACTCTTTTGTTGACTACAATATTTTTCATTTGATGAAATATGTTATTTCATTTACTTCAGTCAGTATTTTGGGGAGGGGCGAATGCTGCCAAATAAACACATAACACTGGCTGGAGGCTGGAACTGTTTTACTGTGGTTGGAATGAATGTCATGGAAGGTTCTTTCTCTGTTCTTTAAGAGCTCTCCTGTATTTGTTTCCTTTCTCCTACGACTGACCCTCCTCATTCCGCCTGTCACTTATTCACTTGAGGACTTCAGAAAAACTTCAGACATCCCTGAGAAGTGAGTTCTTATGGGACAGGAGGCCCCCCAGGGGGGTGGGGCATCCAGACACACTGGCTTGGAATCCCTGACACCTGACACAGTGATGCTTTTTTCAGCCTTGATTTTGCAATCATTTGATTTTTGATTTGGGTCCATGTGTGGTGGTTAGGGAGGGATCTTTGGTGCTTATGGCAGGATGTCTCTTCCTCGGCCATTATCATGTGTGTATCATTTCGTAGCTGGAATTAGAATATCAGCTTCACCCAGGATTAAATTTTCCTTGCATCATTGGTCAGTAAAAATAACATACATAGCTGGGAGGCCTGGGTGGCTCAGTTGGTTAAGCGGCTGCCTTCGGCTCAGGTCATGATCCCAGCGTCCTGGGATCGAGTCCCACATCGGGCTCCTTGCTCGGCAGGGAGCCTGCTCCTCCCTCTGCCTTTCTGCCTACCTCTCTGTCTGCCTGTGCTCGCTCTTTCTAATAAATAAATTAAAAAAAAAATCTTAAAAAAAAATAAATGTGAACTTAAAAAAAAAAATAACATACATAGCAGAGAATTATTCCTTCATTGTATCATTTAGGTAAAAAAGAGGAATATCAAACATGTAGTGCATGGCTTTAAATGATAAGTGCATATTTATTATTTAAAATATAATACCACTTGTAATAACATACCAGTTGTTAAAATGTAGAGAACACTTCTTTACTAGATGTAAGTGCTGCTGCTTTGAGTTTCCTGTGTGGCCACGCTGCCATGGCCTCCTTTGTCATTACCTGCAGGCTGCCCATGTCATTACTCCCCATGATCCTAGAGTACTAGGTAGTATCCAGTATCCTGCTACAAGTCTAAGACTGCTCTTTCCTATACAAAGTTTCTTATACTGTGCCGCTTGTTTAATATCTCACATGTTGCTTCCAGATAAATGTAAATGGTAAAAATAGTGATGGTTTATTGCACTCCCACTGTATGCTGAGACCACTTTGTAAACTTTGGAGGGGAGTGGCTGCATTGTGTCTTTGATCTTTAGAACCTGGCACACAAAGCATTCAATAAATATTTTCTCAGAAGTAAATGATCTAATCTAATCCCATCAGTGATATTTTAAGGCAGGTGTTTTATTGTTATTGTTTTCCCCCTAAAGATTTTGTTTATTTATTTTAGAGAGAGAGTGAGTGTGTGTGTGTGTGTGTGTGTGTGTGTGTGTGCATACAGGGGGAGGGGCAGAGGGAAAGGAGGACATAGAGAATCTCATGCAGACTCCATGCTGAGTGCAGAGCCTGACACGGGCTCAATCCCACCACCCTGAGATCATGACCTGAGCCAAAATTAAGAGTTGGGCATTTGACCAACTGAACCTCCCAGGTGCCCCTCAAAGCAGGTGTTTTTAATTTCATTTTATAATTGTTAAAAATGAGCCCTAAAGAGTCCAAATAACATATCCTAGGTCCATCTGAGAGATGATAGAATAGAAAGTTCAACCCAGTAATATTGTTCCAGGTCCAAAGATTCAGCTCTCCTGTTGAGTGCCCTGGGATATTCTGAAACTGCCCAGGTCCCTGCTAATTTGAATGGTCTCTGTATTTTAGGTAATTTGCTCTGCCGTTCTCTGTGAAGGATGGGTGAGAGGTAGGAGAGTGTGTGTGTGTGATATGGGACAGGAGGGGGAGGGGCTCTGAATCCAGAAGTGGTCCTAGGATCATCATGTGTTTAAAACACATCCCGTCCCTCCACATTATGAAAGGTCCTTCCCTCTAGGAAGTGGAGGAAAAAGAAAGAACTGAGTGAGAAGAAACTGAAACCAGCCACTGTACCACCATACCTATTTTCCCATTAGCCCCATGTAAATACAGAGAGAAGGGGGCATCCATTTTCTAGACATGTTAATGGTTTCTAATAGGACTGAGTGTTTAGACACCTTCTTTACTATGTTAAATAAGGCCTGAGCAATTGGAGGAAGCTTCTCAGAACGGGGAGCCTGAGATTCCAAGGACAGCTATCTCCAGCTTTTTAGTTTGTGTTAAGTCTTTTGGTAGCTTGCCCTGGCTTATTTTCATCATCAGAGTTTCATAAACACAGGGTGCAGAAGCCTGGGGCTATGTTTTAGTAATTAAAGTTAGTAAAGAGTAATAAAATAATGTCTTAACTGTATCATTTTAGAACTTTTGTGTAGCTAGGCCTAGCTACCAGAAAACTATTTGTGAACCCATAATAATAACTAATTATTCAGTACCTACTCTGTCCTGTGCTTTACATATTTTGATCTCATATAATCTTTACAACACCTTTATAGTTATTTTAACTGTGGGAGATTGGATCTCAATTCTTCACTCCCTCTGTGGCTTTACAAAGACTTAATAAGAGGAGTGATGAAAGAGAGCACTTCCCTCCTACTTGACTTTAGATTGTGTTATGTGACTCGTTTGGCTATTGAGATACTAGCAGACATGACTTGACCAGGGAGTTTAGGTATACTTGCATAGTTTGGCTTGCCTCTTTGTGCTTCTGTGGCTTGCTATGAGAAGAATATTGCCTGGGTTGTTGCTAGTCCAAGGAGAAGAGGGAAATATGTAAACCCAACCCTATAGCCTAGAGCCATGCCCTGCTGACCCCAGCCAGTCCCGATAGACCTGCAGCTCCTGGCAGACAGGGGAGCAAGAGAATCAAAGCTTTTTATGACCCTGAGATTTTGAGGTTATTTGTTATGCAGCAAAAACTGACTAATACACAACGCTAATTTCCAGGGATCGATGCTGAGGTTTAAAGAAGTTAAGCACTTGACCAGAATTGCTGAAATAGCACAATAGAGAGAGGCTGGATTCAAACAATGGTCTGCCTCATTTCAAAGTTGTATTATTGTTTGGAAAAAATTTCCCATGTCGGAGCAAGTTAAATAATATAATGAATATATATATATATATATATATATATATATATATATATGAAGTTGCTCCTTATGGTTGTCAGAAGCTGGTCAAATCTCTGTCACCTCTTTGCTTTGAGATTGTGGTTCTTGAACATAAGAGCAAGAGTGATGCTGGAGAGATTTCAAGTTGCTGTGGCAACTGGCAACCCTGAACATCACTTGGTGTCATCTACATCACAGCCCCATTAACTGTGGTGCCCCTCCTGGGTCATAACAGGCTGAGTCTTCAGCAGATCTCTTTCCTGAATGTTTAATATACTAGAGGCTTATTGAGATTCTACAAGGAGAGCCTCATTTTTCTTTTATTAATTGTAATGAGAGTTATTTTTGTTGTCTTAATATAAAACCGCCCTCTAGGGAGTTCTGGGCCCATTATAGACATGAAGAACCCAACACTCCTCTGTTCTTATAACAAGCCTAGGAGGAAGGCAAAGCAGGAGCCACTTAATCAGAATTATAATCCAAGATGAAACTCCTGAAAGCTTTAAAATGGAAAACTCCAAGTGAAACAAATTAAGAAACTAAAGCTTGGCTGTTGTCAAATCAGCCCCATAGGGAAGGGCTTAGGGGACACATAAAGAAGAAAAGGAAAAGGAACTAGGATGAAATGGAAAATAGTGGTGGTGGTGGGGCCCAAAGGATAAAGGCAGTGTCTGAAATCCAGAGACAAGCTCTGCTTGGTGGGCAGTTCCTTTCATGGCTTGCTAGCACACTGCCCCATTCAGGCGATGCCTGAAGAAGATCTTCAGCACTGTGGACACATCCCCAGGTCTGACCCTATTTGAAAGGATGATGATGAGAGCTGAAGTTGCTTCCCAGTTGAGTAGTAGCCAGCCTTGCATTTTGTGTCCACATACCAAGGGCAAAGTTACTTTGAGAATTTCTTCCACAGCTACTGTTCTTATCAAACTTTTTTTAACCTAAATAATTTTAAATTAACTCTTTTTAGCCTGAGTACAATAATTCTGCACATCCTGATTTAATCTTGAATGACCTTCTCTCCATGTCTACCTTTTCCCAAGGACATACCAGGAAGGTACGTTTGCCCCAATAACCTAAGTGTGAGGCAGAAAATGGGATGGAGCCTTTGCTTTATATATTCTAGGTAGATTTTCTAAGCCCTCTTTTTTCACATTCCTGGTGATTGCTCTGGGGACATTTAATAACCTCTTTGCTCTTTAGCAGAGTACTCATGAAACTGCAAATCTCCAACAGTGGGCTTGGTCACAAATTTGGGACTAAACAGGAGGAGCTGGGAATAAACTTTTGGTAGATAAGAATTGCTGAGCTTGCTACATAGGGGTCCTTCTTCCACCACCCAATGTAGCAATGGCATTGTGGTAGATATCAAGCAAGTGTGGATGGTCTTTTCATCATTAACATACACAGCATGTTGAAATGGAGGTGACATGATTGTACAGTTAATCTCAAGTAGTGGTTCTGAATGTTTCCAGAAATTGTCAACATGTTCAAACTCCCTACATTTTGCTGCAGCTAGTCTTACTTTCTGAAGATTTGGGTATAAATCCACAGTGCTGGTTGTCTTTGGGTATTTTAATACCTTAGAAGTTTCCTACTTGCAACTCAGAATCTTCTACAAGATGAATTGAGTTGGAACTATGATGTACAGTGCTACAATTTAAATTTGCTTGAGCAGCATCTTGATTCATTGGTGCTTGCTTATGAAGTTCTGCATGTGGATAGACATCTCTGTAAGAATCTGGTTGAGTGAGGGGTCATCCGTGGAGAGCAGCTCTACCTTGGTAACAGAGTCATTGATGGGAAAAACCCACTCGACCTTAGGCTGGGCAACACAAGATTTTGCAAAAGCTTATTTGCCTTTGGCTCTCTTACAGTCCCTTTTCATGCACCTAAGAGTATGATCCCATTTTCCCAACATCCTGACCTTTTATTTTGCTTCCTGGTTATGCTGCTTCTCTATTTGCCGTGTTTGCTCTTAAAGCCCTTAAGCCCAGAACCTACTTAATTCCTCATTCCTTCATGCTTCCACTGAAACTGCTGTTAATCATTTCAGTTGATTATACCTAAGGAAGATCACTTTCCCTTCAGCCTGCTTGCATCTCACCTCCAAGGAGGAGAAGTTTGGTTCTGCATGGATTGGTCAGATTTGAAGGCATTCATCTGGTCTCATTTTCTAAAATGAAGAGCCTTATCTAGAATGGAGTAAATAAGCCCATTTTATGGCAATTGCCCCAGTAGCCTTTTGTGTTGCAGCTCCTTCCTAGGGCCTTAGAGAGTTAAGCTGGGGGCTGTATGGAGACTTGCTGTGTTTGGAGGAAGGCCTGGTAGCATCCATCTGTATGTTTCTTTTTCTTCCTGTATTGTCTATTCTTTCTTTAAATGCTCTGCCCTTTGGGAGACCAGAGGTAGGAGGTACCCCTTTTCCATGTGGAAGAGATGCCTCCCTTCCCATTCCCTTTAAAAAGCCAAGTGAAGGCTTGATACACACATACACACACACACACAAACTCACACAGTAGAGTATTACTCAGCCATCGAAAATGAAATCTTACCATTTGGAATGATGTGGATGGAACTAGAAGGTATGCTAGGCAAGTTAAGTCAGTTACAGAAAGATAATTATGTGGTTTCACTCATATGTGAAATTTAAGAAACAGAACAGACTAACATAGGGGAAGGAAGGGAAGAAGGAGACAAATTATAAGGCTCTTAACTCTAGGAAACAAAATGAGGGTCACTGGAGGGGATGTGGGTGGGGGGATTGGGTAACTGGATGCTGGGCATAAAGGAGGGCACTTGATGGAATGAGCACTGGGTGTTATAGGCAACCAATGAATCACTAAACTCTACTTCTGAAACTAATAATAACACTGTATGTTAATTGATTAAAAAAAAAAAGCTAAGTGAAAACTAGGGTAGGATTCAGGGGAAGGAAAGCTACATCAGCCTTCATAGTCTGGCCAAGAGGAGTTCTGCAGGCAGCAGAGCTCACCAGGCCTTGAGATCTACCTTGGGGGTTGGGGCCAAAGCCCTACCTGCTAATAAAGAAGAAATATTCTCATCATTGTCTTCTGTGCATATAGGTTTCTGGACCACCCTCCCCCCACCCAGGGTTGTGAGGATAGCTAAAACCGGGATTTGGGGGTTCCTACACCTCCCCAGACAAATGCTTTAATTTTTGAAGGTCACATATTTATGGTGTCTGTCCATCTGTAGCTCCATCTCTATCTTCCTCAGAGTCATTGGAAATCGCTTACAACAAACATTTTTATAACTTCTTTATGATTGAATGATTGAAAGTCCACTCCTACAAGTACTTCTTTACATTTTAAATGGCTAGTAATTAACCTTAATTTTTATTCTGTTTATTTGTGTCACAGTGCACAAGCAAGGGAATAATTTTGGGAAGAGTCAGAATTTAGGTCACAATAACCTAATTTAGCATAAATTAAGCCATATGTCTATTTGTAGTTATTGTGGCTAGTGCTTCATTTTTGATCAGTGAGGGTAGGGACTGTGTTTTATAGCCTTGGGTAATCATCACTTTTTAAGAAAATTTAATTTTTTTTCAGCGTTCCAAAATTCATTGTTTATGCATCACACCAATGATTACTTTTAAATGGAATTCTGCCTGTTGGCTCTCTCAAAGGTAGCATGATTTCATGAGGGAATCCTGGCATAGGTATGGGACGACTTGGGGCAGAGGCTGGGGGAATTTATCAACTGATCTTTCCTTAAGAGGGAAAGATCTTTGGTACTGGAATAAAGGCAGATTCTTCATTTGAATCTCAAGTCCTAATTTCAGGGAGTTTTCAAAATGCCTAAAAAATTTATCTTTGAAAGGCAAGCTGGGGTCTTTCCATTTTTAGGATGCTCCAACAAATGAGGTTTATTGTTTTGAAATTTTTATAGTCCTTGTTAAATATAATTCTGAGTGGACAAACTATTTGAGCTTGTTATTTTTGGATAGATCTTTGAAGTTCTTTTAACCCTTTTTAAGTCTTTTTTCTTTGGTCTAAAGTAGGGTTTCTCAAACTTTGTTAATATTGACATTTTGAGCCAAGTAATTCTTTATTGTGGGGAGCTGTGTTGTGCACCGTAGGAAGTTTAGCAGCATCTCCAGCCTGTATCTGCTAGATGCCAGTAGCATATTCCCATGAGATGTTCCCATGAGATGTGACAACCAAAAATGTTTATCAAAATTTTGCCAAATTTTGACATTGCCTGGTAGCCTCAGTTGAGAACCATTTGTTTATCAGTTTCCTTTGGGGATTAACATAGGGAAGAGCTGTCTGTCTCACAAAGGTATTTTGAACTCTGCTGGCATACTCCTGATCAACTGAAATGATGAGCTTCCTACTCTCTTAGATGCCATTTTAAAATGGCACTGTTGCAGACACAAACACACCTACACAACAAAGTATTTGGGGAGCTCATTTCTTTAGGTTTACTCACACCTGGCATAGTATCGTGAGCAAAATTATTTAAGCATCTTAGGGAACAAGGCATTAGTTATTCCCTAACAGCAATGCAGAGGGTGATATGGCTGAACACATGTCATATAATCAGATTTTTAAAACTCTAACTCATCAATTGATGATGATAATATCTTGGGCATTGCCCATGTTGTTAACCTCAGCAATCAAAATAAAGTAATCATGCTAATTACAACCCTCTCAAAACCCAGCTCAGTGCAGTGTCCTTGTGCATGAGAGGCAAGCTGTGCCACAGTTGCTTCATGGGACTCTGATACCCCATAAAGGTTTTTAGTAGCTCATCATGGGGCCAGACTAGTCACTCTGTCAGGGAAAGGAGAATTAGAGGTGAGTCCACAGGGAGACTGATGCTCTTTTCATTCAGGAATGGCCTTATGCACTGAAAATAGTTGCAAGTAGCCGTCTGGGCTCTATGGTCTGGAACCAGAGATTTAAGGTGCATCCAAGCCCAGTGAGCTGTGACTGTCCGAAGTGTTCTGGCTGACAGAGTCAGTCATCCACTAGAGCTAGATGGCTGAGAGGGCAGTAAAGGAAGACCCAGTAAATCCACAGTTATTGGAGGCCTCTCTATTGGGAATTGAGGTGACGATGTGCAGACCTGCGGGGTAGCCACACTTTACTACCAAATATCTTGAACTGACAGCCAGGCTAAGTGAGTAAAATGTGGTAAATCTGAAACTAGTCCTGGCAAAGAGAATCCTAGTTACTCAATTAGAGATGGCTATACCATCAGATGTGAGAGCTCAGATATGAGAGTAACGAATAAAAATGTGGGTGAGGGTAGAGAGCATTGTTGTACTTGAAAAAAAAGGAAGGAAAGTATAAAAATCTAACTAAATTCAGGTTGTTTTTAAAAACCATGACATCCAACAGTTGTTTGCAAGAATTACATTAATTGTGGCCTTGAATTCCTATTATAGCCTTACCCAATAAAAGACATCATACCTTCCAAATTCTCTACTCTACAATAATTAGACTATTATGCATAGCCTCAATAGCCAAATGACATGACAGTCTAAAATAATATGCATAAAGCATTTACTGTTGGATTGTTACAGCAGAAGGAAAATGACTTAAATTAATCCACATCATAGCAGTAAAGGGGTGAATAGGGTGAAATGTAGTGAAACAAAGGGACAGAAATTTGGCAAAGCCACCCAAAGCCTAGGAAGACTTATGTGGTATAAAAATAACCATGGATCTGACAGACTAAACAATAAAATTGCTTAACTAATTAGTATCTTACATTGAGTGACTTAAGTGAAGATAAGTTGATGGGTATAGTTGACAAATGCACACAAAAATTAACTTGGTACTGAAAAAATCACAGAAATAGAAGGGAATTCAGGATTTGGAAAATTAAGTAATTCTAAGAAAACCAAATAAAATGTTCTTGGGCTTGACAATAAATAGCACCTGTTAGCTCTCACTGAGTGTGTTCCTCAAATATGTGTTATCGAATTGTTGTCAAATGTTTATGAAGCTCTTGATACTGAATGACTGCAGCATTGTGGTTGTGAGAGCACCAAGTGGGGAGATGAACCATGGGATTGTCAACCTAGTGTTATATCTGAACAGGAGGTTGCTGAAGCCATCCAAATAATAGTTCACTAGAAAGCAGCAGGTTCTGGCTTGCAAATAATCTAGTCCAAGAAGCTCCCAGTAACACATGAGAGTATTGCAAGATGTTTCCTGCAAACACCATATCAGTCAGACATAAAGGTTGATTCATGACATCTGGAAACAGCTGCCTTTTACTGAAAGACAATGAAATTTCAAATTGCATTAAATATAGCCTGTTCATATGCTTACCTGCCATCCACAAATCATTGGCAGATATTTGGGGCTGAGAAGATTTCCTCACACTGTCAGAAAAATCAGCTCATGACTAATACATAGAAAATATGTTATAATTTGGACAAGGAGGTAACAACAGATCCCTCAAAGGTCAAGGACAGTATGAAGCCAATCATAACTGTTTGGAACTGTGATTGTAGTTATTCAAAAGTGATGGATCTGGGGTTCCACCTGAGTGGACTGGCCTATAATACTGCTCCTTATTGGTTGTCTCTTTTGGGAGAGCCTGGATAACCCGGGACCAGATCAATATCCATAGACATCACCCAGAAAACTGTGATCCTAACTGTCTCCTCTAAACCTTGATAACTGCTAGTTATAGATGGTACTTTTCTCCTAGAGCTTAAACTTAAGAGTCAGGAATAACTGGATTCAAATGTGAGCTCTTAAGTATGATGTTCCTAAGATTCTATGCTTCATTAAGTCTAATTTCTTTTCATTTTTAAAATGGGGATGATTGTGGTCCCAATCTTTGGATTCTTATGAGGGTTGGATCAGATTAAAATCAGATAATGTACACAGAATGGTCTTTGGGGCGCCTGGGTGGCTCAGTGGGTTAAAGCCTCTGCCTTTGGCTTGGGTTGTGATCCCAGGGTCCTGGGATCGAGCCCCACTTCAGGCTGTCTGCTCGGCGGGGAGCCTGCTTCCTCCCTTCTCTTTCTGCCTGCCTCTCTGCCTACTTGTGATCTCTTTCTGTCAAATAAATAAAATCTTTAAAAAATAAAAAAATAAAATCAGATAATGTACAAAGAATGCTCTCTAGCAGCTAAAATGTAAAATCTAGCTGGGTGGGGAATTTTTTATATTTTCCTAAAACTTGCATGTCCTATTCTTTTTTTAGAGAGTGGGAAAATGCCTATAGGTCGGTAGACTGGTGCTGAGGTGGAATCCAGTGATTAACAGTAGAAATTGGCTGAGTTGTCAGGTTCAATGGCCAGAGGAGTGAGTGCCAGTCGTCAGGGTAAGAGACAAAGAGGACAGTGTCAGGCTCAGTTCAAGGAGGATCGAGGGGTAACTGCATGGACAGGGATGAATGAAGCAGAGATTGAGAGCTGGGCAGTTAAGATTGGGATAGGATGTGCCAGGTAAAGTGGGAAAAAACTTGAGTCCAGGAAGAAGGCAAGAGTGTCAGGATCTTCTGCCTACTTGGTGCTGGTAGCATGGCATGGAAGTAGTTAGTGGGCTCAAAGTGCATGATTGCGGTAGACAGTGCAAATCCCAAGGTTTGCCTTTAGCAAATCTATACCATTTGATGGGTTCCTAGTAATAGTGTTTGCAATATAGAGATTATTTGGAAAATTCTCGCATCTTTCATTCTTGAGACATCTTCATGCTACTGCAACTGTGTTTATAATGATCAGAAACCTGATCAATTGACTTTTTGTTTTTCCTTGATAGCCACTGTAGCAGACACTGCTACATGGTCACTAAACTCATTTCATCTTCTTCCTGAGCATACAGCTCAAATACATTTCCAAGCCTCCCTTTTGTGGCCAGGTAACTGTGTTCTAGCCAAAGCAATGTCAGGAGAAAGTAGTGTACACCACTCCAGGCCTGGTTCATAAAATCCTCCCATGAACATCTTGCAAGCTCCCTTCTCTGGGCTGCTACAATGACATTGACTTCTTTGGTGGCTTTGGAAGCCACATATTGAAGTTAATAGAACCTGAGTAGAGAAGGAACCGGGCCCTTGCTTCACTCGTTGGAAGATAGCCACTCAACCTGGAATGCTAAATTGAACTGTTACATAGGTCTACTATTCCGTGCAAGTGAAATGTTTGGGTTAGTTTGTTAAATTACCTTTAAGTCATGGCTATCTAATGAAGGTGTTGGGTTTTTAGGAGCCCATAAATAATACCCCTCTCTTCTTTGCATGATTTCAGAGCCAAATGAAAGATCCAACACAAGAGCCAGTCAGATGGAAACCAAATGGTTAACTTTAATCATTATATCAAATGGGCTTGCTAATATGCTCTGCTTTCTTCACCCCATACCCCCAGTTTAGATGCCAGGATTGCCTGCTTTAAGTGAAGTTAGAATTTTTAAAGTAGATATACTCATCTAGGATTGCAGATTCACTTTGGTCTCAGGAAGAGAAGAAAAGAGACCAAATTCTTAGGAGTCATAGTTCTCTCATAACTTAGAACTCTTCAGTCTGTGGACTATTTATGGGGAAGGCGTGGTAGTCAGTTAGACCAGGAGTATTACTGTAATGGATGTGTCTCTCTGCATGTCAACACAAGGATTGACATCCATGTCTATAAACCACACATGTTCTAATGGGCACAAAACATGTTCCTTTTGAAACTCGTTTTACCACCATGGCCTTTCCAAGAGTACTTTTAAACCATCCAGAAACACTCCTGACTTTTGTCTCCTGTCATTCTCCATTTGGAAAAGTCCTTCTCATTATTGACCAGGCTACCATGTGAGAAATGTTTATAGAGCAGTGAGGAAGGACACAAATCTCCAGTTTGTCAGATGAGCTGAATCAATATTCAGAAATTAGGAGGCAACATGTTCAGGTAGGTTACCTTTAGTTTTCCATATCTGTAGGTCTTGGGTGCCAATGGATTTTGTTCTTGTCCTGTGGAACATTTTCCACATAACCAATCATGGTTATGATTGATTTGGATCATCATGCCAATTGCTCATGTGCAAATTGACTATTAATAAGGCCCCAGAGTCAGAATAGGTGATGAGATGTGGCACCAGTCACATAAAAGAATGCAAATTTGATCTCTTACACTTGTTAGAGGATCTGTCAGTTTATAAATCCTCCAGTTCTTTGTTTTGTTGCCAAATGGAATGAAACATTATTGCAGCGCAAAAGTACTTTCAAATTAAAAGGAGTACTCCTTAAAGCAGTGACTGTTTCAGAAGACTTGCTTGATCTATTTTTGTTTTGTTTTGTTTTCCCCATTTTATTGAGAAATAATTGACATATGTCATTGTATGTGTTTAAGGCATATAGTATGATTATTTACATATATTGTGAAATGATTATCATGATAGGTTTAGCTAACATCCATCTTCTCATATACGGTAAAAAGAAAAGAATAAAAGAAGGTAGGAAAAATAGATTTTCTCTTTGTGATGAGAACTCTTAAGATTTTTAAAAAAAGATTTTATTTATTTATTTGACAGAGATCACAAGTAGGCAGAGAGGCAGGCAGAGAGAGAGGAGGAAGCAGGCTCCCCACTGAGCAGAGAGCCTGATGCAGGGCTAGATCCCAGGACCCTGGGATCATGACCTGAGCTGAAGGCAGAGGCTTTAACCCACTGAGCCACCCAGGTGCCCCAGAGAACTCTTAAGATTTACTCTTTTAACAGCTTTCCTGTGTATCATATAGCAGTGTTGGGTATAGTCATCACTTGGTACTCTACATCTCTAGTACTCTTATAATTAGAAGGTATACTTTTGGACCACCCCCCTTCAATCCTCCCTTCCCCTCCCCACTGCCTCTGGTAACCACAAATCTCATCTCTTTTTCTATGAGTTAATTTTTCTTATATTCCCCATATAAGTGAGATCATATAATACTTATCTTTCTCTTTCTGAATTATTTCAGTTAGCATAATGCTTTCAGAGTCTATCTGTGTTGCTTCAAATGGTAGGATTTCCTCATTTTTTATGGCTGAATAATATTCTATTAAATATATAATGCTCCATTGTTATATTCCAGCCTAATATTCTGCTTTATATTCATATCTATCTAACTGTATCTACCACAACTTCTTTATCCATTTATCCATCAGTGGATACTTACGTTGTTTCCATGTTTTGGCTGTTGTAAATAATGTTGCTGTAGACATGGAAGCACAGATATCTTTTCAAGTTAGTGTTTTCCTGACCTTTGGATATATTCCCAGAACTCATTGCTAAATCATGCAGTAGTTTTATTTTTAATTTTTTGAAGATCTTCTATATTGTTTTCCATGGTGGCTGTACCAATTTACAGTGCTACCCGCAGTGCCCAGGTGTTCATTTTTCCTCCACATTCTTGCCTGCATTTGTTATCTCTTGTCTTTTTGGTGATGGGCATTCTAAAAAATGGGAGGTGATATCTCATTGTGATTTTAATTTGCATTGCCAAAATGACTGGTGATGTTGAGCAACTTTTCAGGTACTTGTTGGCCAATCATACATCATTGGGGAAATGTCTGTTCAGGTCCTTTGTCCATTTTTTAATTTGGTTATTTGTTTTTTGGTTATTGAGTTGCATTAGTTTTGTATGTATGTATGTGTATGTGTATGTATATGTGTATATATATGTATGTATACATATTTTGGATATTAGTCCCTTATCAGATACCTGGCTTAACAAATACTTTTTTCCCATTCTGTAGTCTGTTTTTTCAGTTTGTTGGTGATTCCTTTTGATTTATAGAAACTTTTTGGTTTGATATAGTTCCACATTTTAATTTTGATTTTGTTGCTACTGCTTAGGTATCATATCCAAAAAATCAGGCCTATGTCAAGTTTTGTTTCCTGTATTTTCTTCGAGGAGATTTATATTTTAGGACTCTCGTGGTTTTAGTTCTTACATTTGAATCTTTAATCCACTTCAACTTAACTTTTGTTAGTAGTATACTGTAAGCATCTAGTTTAATTTTTCATGTGAATATCCAGCTATCTGCTTTGTCTCTTGTAAGTCTGCTTGTGGAGTGAATCCATAAAGAATAAAACTAAACAGCACTGACTTAGGGTTTAAGATCAGACATCAAGGCCAAAAGCACGCCAAAAGCACTTCATAAGCTATTGGCTGTACATGGCTAACCTTGAGCTGCCTGCCAGCTCAAAAGAACAGTAGTCTAGCTATTAAGCAGAATAAGAAACTTGGAGATGATCTGCAGCTAGAGTATGGTATCAATGAGTTCAAGTCAGTCCACATGATGGAAAGAAATTCTTTTTTTTAAAAAATATTTTATTTATTTATTTATTTGACAGAGATCACAAGTAGGTAAGGGGGGCAGGCTCCCTGCTGAGCAGAGAGCCCGATTCGGGGCTCGATCCCAGGATCCTGAGATCATGACCTGAGCCGAAGGCAGAGGCTTTAACCCACTGAGCCACCCAGGCGCCCCGATGGAGATTCTAAGCTGATGTTCAGATCATAGTCAGGAAATCGAAGTCTTTTGAGCTTTGAGGACTAATGAGAAGTTCATCAACATCTGGTTGTGCCAGTATTGAGAAGAGGTGGTCACCTAGGAATAAAAGAGAAACTGAATAAAACATTCTTCTTCTCCACCACCATCATCATCATCATCATCATCATCGTGATTATTAAAACAGACTTAAATTTTCAAGACTTCCTCTCATTTAAATGAAAAAATACCTTAAATTCTATAAAGCTCTATGTGCTAATTAATATTCTGTTACTTAATTTGAGTTTTACAATAATCCAGGCAGGTAGGGAAGAAAGGGGATTATATTCAACATATGTAAGGAAGAAGATGTGGGCCATTGTTGTGTGATGATACTTATTGTGGAGGATAGCAAAGACTAAATGACTAAATGAAGACTTCGAGGTCCCCAGACAATGCCAGAGAGTACTGGGAAAATGATCTGAATTGACTCTGAGTAACAAGGGGAAGGATCCTTTTGTCCTACAGGCAAGAGAGTCAGTGAAAGTCTATAATTCATTTTCTGCACAGATTGCAAAATTGAATGCTAATTAAGTTCAAACATTTAGAATTGACCTGTCCACATGCCCACAGAACTGTGGTCTGGGCCTGGTAATACAAAAGCAGCACTGACCACTTCCCCACAATTTTATAGCTGAGTCAGGTTTAGAAATAGAAGATACTCAAATGTTTTTGATTAGCTAGCTAAACATTGGTTAAGATGAGCCAAAAATGACACTTCACAGTGAAGTGTTGGTTATAGGAACTCAAAGTAGGATAGTGTGGAAAACATTGGCTTCATATAATTGGATGCAGGAGTAGAGTAGCTAATGAGAATTATACTTGGAATTAGAGGAGCACGTTACTTATTTTTATACAAGACAGGCTGTATAAGACAGATTATAACTGGGTCAGTAAGTGACTAGAGTATAAACAAGGCACTAGAGTGTAAAACAATATTTATAATAGCACAAGTCATGGGGAGACTCTACATTGAAACTATATCCACATATTTGGACCAGTAGAACATAGGGTCTCCTGTTTATTTTTAAAAATTATTAAAGTGGATATTATTCCTGTTCACTAAACTGGAATGTCCCAAGAACATACATGAGAAGATAAGAAATACAGGTCAGGGGACGCCTGGGTGGCTCAGTTGGTTGGGTGGCTGCCTTCGGCTCAGGTCATGATCTCAGCGTCTTGGGATCGAGTCCCACATCGGGCTCCTTGCTCAGCAGGGAGCCTGCTTCTCCCTCTGCCTCTGCCTGCCACTCTGTCTGCCTGTGCTCGCTCCTGCTCTCTCTCTAACAAATAAATAAATAAAGTCTTAAAAAAAAATAAATACAGGTCAAACTCAGACAAATTTGAAGATAGCAGTTTACAAGTCAGGCAGTTCATTAATCCAGCTACCAGGTTGACAACAAGTGAGCCTCTTTGCCTTGGACACTGATTAGAAGCCACGCAATGTTGTCTCTCAACCACAGGCAGTAGTCAGTCTTGAAATGTTAAAGCCATGCTTTTATTTCAGAGCACTGTAATTCTGGAAGTCTGACACAGTTGGGATATTAGGAAGCTCAAAAATGGTTCAATACAGTTCAAGTCCCCTTTGTTATAAAGTGATTCATGAAACCAGATCAATCTGAGATATATAAATATTAAATAATAATAGAACCTAGAATTTGTAGGACTCCTGCCTTCCCAAGAGTATGAAATGTTTTCACACAAACTCTGACTGAGGTTGATATCCTCTCCATGAAATAATGCAGGGAAGTGGTATCATTCCCATTTGAGAGAGGGAAGACCCAAGACACAAGACAGGTGAGATGGTTTAGCCGACATCTGAGTATCAGAAAAGCATAACCAGAGGTTTCAGTTCATCCACCATTTACCCACAAATGCTGATGGTTCAGATTCTCATGAATTATTCTAGGGACACCAAACGCACTATAGAGAGCCGAGTTCTCATCTGCTTCCTCATACTGTTATAATCTCTCTGCCAGTTCTATGTCCTTTGACTTGAACATTTCTCCTACCTCTATGAGACAAGTAGAAAATTAAAGAGTTTCTTTGGAAGTTGAGAAAAATCATTGCTGTTTTGTGGAAGGGAGGACAACATGGTTAATTGCTGCTCTGCCACATTGGAAATGTTGAAAAATCAGTAGCAAAGACTTAGTTAAAGCTTAAAAGAAATAGCTGCAGGGTAATAAGCCACGTGCCATGGCTAGGGGGTGCCAGAGGAGTAAATCCAGGAGGTGGTTTTCATGTGTAGTATAATTTGGGCCCTGACAGAGCTCAAATGAGGGATAGGCCTATATAACTATTGATCCACAGAGCTATCAGGGATATCATTTAACTTGATGGCTTGTGTTGGTCCCTTAGGATGTGGAGTCAGCTTTAACCTGCAAGGAAAAAAAATTAAAGGTAAATGAAAGGAATAGAAGGGGAAAGCCATGAAGAGTCTTCCATACTCTCACTTTTAATAAGAAACGTTTTCAAATGACCCTGTTTTTCAGCTGTCCTGGTAAGCATCTGTTTATTTCATTCATTTAGTTACCTAATTATATTGAGACATGCCAATCATTTAACATTCTGTTACACATTTACAAATAGATCATCCCACCTAGTTTTCAACAGTGTCTTACAGCCAAGGAGACAAAGGGAAACAGGCTGCCCCCGGCCACAGTCAGGCACAATCACAGGCCAATATGAGACTCCAAAGGGGGAAATGAGATGCTGCCATTAGGCAGGTGGAGTTGGTTGACAGTCAAATGTAGAGTTATCTCTTTTCATTGAGACTTTGCTGTACTGGGAACTATAGAAACTGGTGTGTTTTAGGCCTTTGATCCAGTGCTGCCATTTCTTTAGATCATCCAGCATATTCCTAAACTGTGCATCTGCCTCCAAATTTAACCCATCTCTGACACTTGTGCTTTCTTCCTGACCCTTGCTCTGGCCTGCTTTGCATTCTTTTTTTTAATTACCTTTTTAAAATTAACATATAATGTATTATAAGCCCCAGGGGTACAGATCTGTGAATTTTAGGTTTACACACTTCAAAGCACTCACCATAGCACATACCCTCCCCAATGTTCATAACCCAACTACCCTTCCTTATCCCCCTCCCCCAGCAACCTTCAGTTTGTTTTGTGAGATTAAGAGTGTCTGACGGTTTGCCTCCCTCCCGATCCCATCTTGTTTCATTTTTTCCTTCCCTACCCACCAAACCCACTACTTTGCCTCTCAAATTCCTCATATCAGGGAGATCATATGATAGTTATCTTTCTCTAATTGACTTATTTCGCTCAGCATAATACCCTCTAGTTCCATGCACATCATTGCAAATGGCAAGATTTCATTTCTTTTGATGGCTGCATAGTATTCCATTGTGTGTGTGTGTGTGTGTGTGTGTGTGTGTGTGTCTATATATTTATATCACAACTTCTTTATCCATTCATCTGTTGATGGACATCTAGGTTCTTTCCATAGTTTGGCTATTGTGGACATTGCTGCTATAGACATTCGGGTGCACGTGCCCCTTCGGATCACTATGTTTGTATCTTTAGGGTAAATACCCCGTAATGTGATTGCTGGGTCATAAGGTAGCTCTATTTTCAACTTTTTGAGGAACCTCCATGCTGTTTTCCAGAATGGCTGCACCAGCTTGCATTCCTACCAACAGTGTAGGAGAATTCCCCTTTCTCCACATCCTCTCCAGCATCTGTCATTTCCTGACTTGTTCATTTTAGCCATTCTGACTGGTGTGAGGTGGTATCTCATTATGGTTTTGATTTGTATTTCCCTGATGCCCAGTGATGTGAAGCACTTTTTCATGTGTCTGTTGGCCATCTGGATGTCTTCTTTGCAGAAATGTCTGTTCATGTCCTCTGCCCATTTCTTGATTGGATTATTTGTTCTTTGGGTGTTGAGTTTGCTGAGCTCTCTATAGATTTTGGTTACTAGCCCTTTATCTGATATGTCCTTTGCAAATATCTTCTCCCATTCTGTCAGTTGTCTTTTGGTTTTGTTGACTATTTCCTTTGCTGTGCAAAAGCTTTTGATCTTGATGAAGTCCCAATAGTTCATTTTTGCCCTTGCTTCCCTTGCCTTGGGCAATGTTTTTAGAAAGAAGTTGCTGCAGCTGAGGTTGAAGAGATTGCTGCCTGTGTTCTCCTCAAGGATTTTGATGAATTCCTGTCTCAAGTTGAGGTCCTTCATCCATTTTAAATCTATTTTTGTGTGTGGTGTAAGGAAATGGCCCATTCTTTTGCATGTGGCTGTCTAATTTTTCCAAAACCATTTGTTGAAAAGACTGTCTTTTTTCCATTGGACATTCTTTCTTACTTTGTTAAAGATTAGTTGACCACAGAGTTGAGGGTCTATTGGACTCTCTGTTCTGTTCCATTGATCTATATGTCTGTTTTTGTGCCAGTACCATAGTGTCTTGATGATGACAGTTTTGTAGTAGAGCTTGAAGTCTGGAATTGTGATGCCACCAACTCTGGCTTTCTTTTTCAATATTCCTTTGGCTACTTGAGGTCTTTTCTGGTTCCATACAAATTTTAGGATTATTTATTCCATTTCTTTGAAAAAACTGGATGGGATTTTGATAGGGATTGCATTAAATGTGTAGATTGCTTTAGGTAGCATAGACATTCTCACAATATTTGTTCTTCCAATCCATGAGCATGGAACATTTTCCATTTCTTTGTGTCTTCCTCAGTTTCTTTCATGAGTACTTTATAGTTTTCTGAGTATAGATTCCTTGCCTCTTTGGTTAATCTATTCCTAGGTATCTTATGGTTTTGAGTGCAACTGAAAATGGGACTGACTCCTTAATTTCTATTTCTTCTGTCTTGTTGTTGGTGTAAAGAAATGCAACTGATTTCTGTGCATTGATTTTATATCCTGACACTTTACTAAATTCCTGTACAAGTTCTAGCAGATTTTGAGTGGAGTCACTTGGGTTTTCCACATATAGTATCATATCATCTGCAAAGAGTGATAGTTTGACTTCTTCTTGGCCAATTTGGATGCCTTTAATTTCTTTTTGTTGTCTGATTGCTGAGGCTAGGACTTAGTACTATGTTGAATAGCAGAGGTGATAATGGTCATCCCTGCCATGGTCCTGACCTTAGCAGAAAAGCTTTCAGTTTTTCTCCACTGAGAATTATATTCGCTGTGGGTTTTTCTAGATGGTTTTGATGATATTAAGGCATGTACCCTCTATCCCTACACTTTGAAGAGTTTTGATCAGGAAGGGATGCTGTACATTGTCAAATGCTTTTTCAGCATCTATTGAGAGTATCATATGGTTCTTGTTCTTTCTTTTATTAATGTATTGTATCACATTGATTGATTGGCAAATGATGAACCAACCTTGCAGCCCTGGAATAAATCCCACTTGGTCGTGGTGAATAACTCTCTTAATGTACTGTTGGATTCTATTGGCCAGTATTTTGGTGAGAATTTTCGCATCTGTGTTCATCAAGGATATTGGTCTTTCATTCTCTTTTTTTGATGGGGTCTTTGTCTGGTTTTGGGATCAAGGTAATGCTGGCCTCATAAAATGAGTTTGGAAGTTTTCCTTCCATTTCTATTTTTTTGGAACAGTTTCAGGAGAATAGGAATTAATTCTTCTTTAATTGTTTGGTAGAGTTCCCCTGGGAAGCCCATGGTCCTGGGCTGTTGTTTGTTGGGAGATTTTTGATAACTGCTACGATCTCCTGGGGTCTGGGTCTGTTCAGGCTTTCCATTTCTTCCCGGCTCAGTTTTGGTAGTTTATAGGTTTCTAGGAATGCATCCATTTCTTCCAGATTGTCAAATTTGTTGGCGTAGAGTTGCTCATAATATGTTCTTATGATTGTTTGTATTTCTTTGGTGCTGGTAGTCATCTCTCCTCTTTCATTCATGATTTTATTTATTTGGGTCCTTTCTATTTTCTTTTTGATGAGTCTGGCCAGGGGTTTATCAATCTTATTAATTCTTTCAAAGAACTAGCTCCTAGTTTTGTTGATTTTTTTCTACTGTTCTTTTGGTTTCTATTTCATTGATTTCTGCTCTGATCTTTATGATTTCTCTTCTCCTTCTGGGTTTAAGCTTTCTGGGCTGTTCTTTTTCAAGTCCCTTTAGGTGTAAGGTTAGGTTGTATATTTGAGACATTTCTTGTTTCTTGAGAAAGGCTTGTATCACTATATACTTTCCTCTCAGGACTGTCTTTGCTCTGTCCCACAGATTTTGAATGGATGTGTTTTCATTATCATTTTTTTCCATGAAATTTTTTCAATTCATCTTTAATTCCCTGGTTGACCCATTCATTCTTTAGAAGGATGCTCTTTAGCCTCCATGTATTTGGGTTTTTCCCAACATTCCTCTGGTGATTGAGTTCTAGCTTCTGAGCATTGTGGTCTGAAAATAAGCAGGGAATGATCCCAGTCTTTTGGTTCTGGTTGAGACCTGATTTGTGACCCAGGATGTGATCTATACTGGAGAATGTCCCATGTGCACTAGAGAAGAATGTGTATTCTGTTGCTTTGGGATGGAATGTTCTGAATATATCTGTGATGTCCTTCTGGTCCAGTGTGTCATTTAAAGCCTTTATTTCCTTGTTGATCTTTTGCTTGGATGATCTGTCCATTTCAGTGAAGGGGGGTGTTAAAGTCCCCTACTATTATTATATTATTGTTGATGTGTTTCTTTGATTTTTTTCTTTAAGCTTTTTTATTTAAACATATAATGTAACCCCACCCCCCTCTCCCAACCCCTCTCTCCCCCACCCCCCTCAGTTTGTTTTATGACATTAAGAGTCTCTTTTGGTTTTTCTCCCTCCCGATCCCATCTTGTTTCATTTTTTCTTTTCCTACCACCTTAACCCCCACCCCCGTTGCATCTCCACTTCCTCATATCAGGGAGATCATGTGATAGTTGTCTTTCTCCAGTTGACTTATTTCACTAAGCATAATGCGCTCTAGTTCCATCCATGTTGTCACAAATGGTAAGATTTCATCTCTTGATGGCTGCATAGTATTCCATTGTATATATATACCACTTCTTCTTTATCCATTCATCTGTTGATAGACATCTAGGTTCTTTCCATAACTTGGCTATTGTGGACATTGCTGCTATAAACATTCGGGTACACGTGCCCCTTCGGATCACTACGTTTGTATCTTTAGGGTAAATACTCAGTAGTGCAATTGCTGGGTCATAAGGTAGCTCTATTTTCAGTTTTTTGAGGAACCTCCATGCTGTTTTCCAGAGTGGTTGCACCAGCTTGCATTCCCACCAACAGTGTAGGAGGGCTCCCCTTTCTCCAAATCCTCGCCAGCATCTGTCATTTCCTGACTTGTTCATTTTAGCCATTCTGACTGGTGTGAGGTGGTATCTCATTGTGGTTTTGATTTGTATTTCCCTGATGCCCAGTGATGTGGAGCACTTTTTCATGTGTCTGTTGGCCATCTGGATGTCTTCTTTGTAGAAATGTCTGTTCATGTCCTCTGCCCATTTCTTGATTGGATTATTTGTTCTTTGGGTGTTGAGTTTGCTAAGCTCTTTATAGATTTTGGTTACTAGCCCTTTATCTGATATGTCCTTTGCAAATATCTTCTCCCATTCTGTCAGTTGTCTTTTGGTTTTGTTGACTGTTTCCTTTGCTGTGCAAAAGCTTTTGATCTTGATGAAGTCCCAATAGTTCATTTTTGCCCTTGCTTCCCTTGCCTTTGGCAAGGCGTTGTTCCTAGGAAGAAGTTGCTGCGGCTGAGGTCGAAGAGGTTGCTGCCTGTGTTCTCCTCAAGGATTTTGATGGATTCCTTTCTCACGTTGAGGTCCTTCATCAATTTTGAGTGATTTTGTTATTAATTGGTTTATATAGTTGGCTGCTCCCATGTTAGGGGCGTAGATATTTAAAATTGTTAGATCTTCTTGTGGGACAGATCCTTCGAGTATGATATAGTGTCCTTCATCTCTTATGGTCTTGGCTTGAAATCTAATTTATCTGATATAAGGATTGCCACCTCAGCTTTCTTTTGATGTCCATTGGCATGGTAAATTATTTTTTACCCCCTCACTTTAAATATGGAGGTGTCTTTGGCTCTAAAATGAGTTTCTTGTAGGCAGCATATTGATGGGGTTTGTTTTTTAATCCATTCTGATACCTTGTGTCTTTTGATTGGGGCATTTAGCCCACTTACATTCAGGGTAACTATTGAAAGATATGAATTTACTGTATATTGTCTCTGTTCTTTTCTGGTCTACTACTTTTAGGCTCTCTTTGCTTAGGGGACCCCTTTCAATATTTCCTGTAGGGCTGGTTTGGTGTTTACAAATTCTTTTCGTTTTTGTCTGTCTTGGAAGCTTTTTATCTCTCCTTCTATTTTCAGTGATAGCCTAGCTGTATATAGTATTCTTGGCTGCATGTTTGTCTCAGTTAGTGCTCTGAATATATCATGCCAGTTCTTTCTGGCCTGCCAGGCCTCTGTGGATAAGTCTGCTCCCAATCTAATATTTTTACCATTGTATATTACAGACTTCTTGTCCTGGGCTGCTTTCAGGATTTTCTCTTTGTCACTAAGACTTCTAAGTTTTACTATTAGATGACCCGGTATGGACCTATTTTTATTGATTTTGAGGGGGATTCTCTGTGCCTCCTGGATTTTGATGCTTGTTTCTTTTGCGATATTAGGGAAATTCTCTATGATAATTCTCTCCAATATACCTTCTGACCCCCTCTCTTTCTTCTTCTTCTGGAATTCCAATTATTCTAATATTGTTTCGTCTTATGGTATCACTTATCTCTCGAATTCTCCCCTCGTGTTCCAGTAGTTGTTTGTCTCTCTTTTCCTTAGCTTCTTTATTCTCTGTCATTTGGTCTTCTATATCACTAATTCTCTCATCTGCCTCATTTATCCTAGCAGTAAAAGCCTCCATTCTTGATTGCACCTCATTAATACCTTTTTTAAAAATTTCAATTTGGTTAGATTTTAGTTCTTTTATTTCTCCAGAAAGGGCTTTTATTTCTCCAGACAGAGTTTCTCTAATATCTTCCATGCCTTTTTCGAGCCCAGCTAGCACCTTGAGAATCATCATTCTGAACTCTAGGTCTGACATATTACCAATGTCTCTATTGATCAGGTCCCTAGCCTTCAGTACTGCCTCTTGTTCTTTTTTTTGTGGTGAGTTTTTTCACCTTGTCATTTTATCCAGATCAGAATATATGAATGAGAGAATAAAATACTAAAAGGGTGGCAAAGACCCCAGAATAATGTTTGCTAACGAAATCAGAAGAGACTCCAAATCGGTAGGAAAAGAAAGGGGGTAGAGAAAAGTTTTTTAAAAGTTTAAAAATGTTAAAAAAAATATATTAGACTGGTGAATAGAACAGAGCTACCCACTTGATTTTGGGTGTATTTTGGGTCTCTTAGAAGAAACTACCTTCCAAAATTTTAAAGAAAGAAAAACTTTACCCTTACAAAAATAAGGGTAAATACGATGAAGAGATGGAATATGACTGTAAAGATGAAAATTTAAAAAAAATTCTAAAAAATGAATTGATATACATAAGTTGGTTGGAGAAAGAAATAAAAAGAAAGTGGAGGTAATTTGCTCAGGCTGGAGACTAGCACAAAGCCCTGTGCTAGATTTAATGTATATTTTGATCTATTAGAAGATGTTGTATCCCAATGACTTTTTTAGAAGAAAAAACCCTATATGTATACAAAAAATAAAGTTTGATACAAGGAAGGATAAAATATGACTATAATAATGAAGGTTTAAAACGATTTTTTTTAGAAAGGTATTTTGGAGATAAACTAGTTAAAAAACATTAAAGAGAAAAGAGGAAAAGTTAAAAAAATTAGAATAAGGGGCGCCTGGGTGGCTCAGTGGGTTAAAGCCTCTGCCTTCGGCTCAGGTCATGATCTCAGGGTCCTGGGATCGAGCTCCGCATCGGGCTCTCTGCTCGGCAGGGAGCCTGCTTCCTCCTCTCTCTCTGCCTCTCTACCTACTTGTGATCTCTGTCAAATAAATAAATAAAATATTTTAAAAAATTAGAATAAGAAAAAAAATTTAAAAATTTAATTAACTTTGCAAGACTAAAGGATCATGGGAAAAAGCCATGAATTCCATGCTTTGCTTTTTCCCCTCTGGAATTCCACTGTTCTCCTTGATCAGTGAGCTTGGTTTTAGCTGGATGTTCTTGCTGCTCTTCTGGGGAGGGTCCTGTTGTAGTGATTCTCAAATGTCTTTTCCTGAAGTGGAATTGCACTGCCCTTGCCAGGGGCCAGGCTAAGTAATCTGCTCGGGCTCACTCTCGGAACTTTTTGTTCCCTGAATACTTTCCATAGCTCTGGAGGACAGGAATGAAAATGGTGGCCTCCTAATCTCTGGCCTGGAGGAGCTGAGAGCTCGGGGCCCCACTCCTCGGTGTGCCCTCAGAGAAAAGTGCTCAATCACTCCTGTCTCCCTGGTCTCTGGCCATGCTACAAGCTCCCCCGGCCTGTGACCGAGTGTTTCTTTCTCTGGCATACCCGGTTTGGAGTCTCCAAACCCAGCAGATTTCTGCCTTCAGAGAAGGAAGGTGGGTTTCCCCAGATCTGCCACTTTGGGGTTCCTACTCAAAGAGCAGTGGTCTCACTGTGCCATAGATCACTGTTTAATGTAACACAGAGCTAAGACCTCACTCCTTGGCTCCATCTCTGTAGCCAGCTTCCCCACTCTAATACCTGCGATCTCTGGTACACTCAGACAAGCCCAATCCTTCTGTGACCCTGCATGACCTGAGACTACACTGTCCCCGTCCCCAAGGGGGCTCCACCCCCACTTAGCCTCTGGAGCGATGTCCCTCAGTGAAGCAGACTTTTAAAAGTTTGAATTTGTGCTCCATTGCTCCACCACTTGCCAGGAGCCGGCCCCTACCCTTGCGGTCTATCTTCCCTTTGGTTTGGATTCACTTCTCTGCAGTCCTACCTTTCAGAAAGTGCTTGATTTTTCTGTTTCTAGAATTGCTGCTCTTCTCCTCTTTGATCTCCTGTTGAGTTTGTAGGTGTTTGTAATGGTTAGATAACTATTTAGCTGAACTCCTGCTACCGGATGTCATCTCATTCTTCTACTCCTTCATCATCTTGACTCCTCCCCCACCTTTGCATTCTTTCTTCATTCTACTTTCCTACCTGTTTGCCCTTTTGCTGGTTTCTTATCCCCCCCACTGAATTAACTGTTGATGGTCTTGCTTCATTCTGTTGTCCTAATAGTTGGCACCACTGCTCTAGTTTTGGCTTGTTTCCTTCTTCTTTGACTACAGTTCAGACTGTCCTTCCAGTTATATTGCTTTCAGCTGCCTTTGGTAAACACTCCATTTGGTACTGGCCATATTCTGGAAATATAAACCTCAGGGTATGCTTTCAAGGAGGTAATGTTCCTTCTGGTCTCACATGATGCTAAGGGGATAGAACTGCACATATTAAAGGCTAAAAAAATCAAAATCCTAATGCACATTCATTACTGGTGTTTTTTTTATTTCTACCATTAACTTAAATTTTTTTTTTTGTAATTTGCTTACAGTCATTTCTCATTGTTGGGAATAAATAAGATCCTTGCATGTCATATATATTAATGTACACATCTTCCCTTGGACCCAAGGTCCTTGAAGATGAGAACAGTCTCTTGTAGAATTTGTTATTCCTTTAAGGCAAACTTTCTCTCTTCTTCTAGGTTTTGAAATTCCAGTTAGTTAACAGTGTTATGCGTATGTGTTTCAAGCGTACAATATAGTGATTGGACAATTCCATATGTCACCTGGTGCTTATCACTACAAGGTACACTCTGAATAATTATTTTGGTGCTCATCACTGCAAGGTACACTCTGAATAATTATTTTTTTAAAGATTTTATTTATTTATTTATTTGCCAGAGAGAAGGAGAGAGAGAGCACACAAGCAGGTAGAGAGGCAGAGAGAGAAGAAGGCTCCCCGCCGAGCAAGGAGCCCAATGCGGGACTTGATCCCAGGACCCTGGGATCATGACCTGAGCTGAAGGCAGCGGCTTAACCCACTGAGCCACCCAGGCGTCCCCACTCTGAATAATTACTATTTGTTTCATTGAACTAATTTGTGAATTGAAAGAAAAGTGTTTTGTGTGTTGCATTTTCTAAAAAGGGAAACCTCCACTTTTTTTGGCACTCTGGCTCCATGTTCTTTCAGTTCTTCCTCTAAGTCCTTGACCTTTGTCACTGTCCTTCTCAACTTGTCCTCAGTAGTCATAGTTTGGTGCTTCCTGGTCTGATCTTAGCAGCCTTCTCAGCTCCCACAATCTCTCTCATGATTCCTTAATCTATAAATTGAGCCCACACTTTTTTTCCTTTTCTCTCTAAGTGCCTAATGGACATCCCTACTTGATTATCATAAATAAATTTTCAACGAAAAGTGCTCAAACCCATAATCATCAACTTCTCCTTTCCAAACCTGGTCATCAGCCTATATTCTCACTTCTCTCTCCCTGGCCTCCTCCCTGGGCTCCTTGGCTTCATTTTTGTCTCCCTTATCCCCACTATATACAGTATATGGTAGGAGTTCAGTAGATGTTGAATTAATGAATGAATAAATCCATATTTTAATGGTAAGTAGAGAACAAAGCCTGAGGGGTGAATACAAGAAAATTGTGAGCAGTTGGGGTTCAGCTAGGTTCAGCTAGCACATTTCTTTTCCCTTGCCAACTAGGATCCAATGGTGCTGATTGTCTGAAGCACTAAGTTTTAGGGATAAGGTAGGTTCAGCAGGTTAGACTATAGCAGTCCAATAGGAGGGCATAGGAGAAGAATGCTACAGCCCTCTTGCCAGGAATTTACCACTTCTACTCTGTGGGCAGTAGGATTTCCTCCAATTTATAGAGTACTATGAAGAACATGACACTGAGAAGTATCACAGATAAACAGTTGTGTATAGGGTGGGTTGTGTTGGAGAAAGACTGGAGTGAGCCTTTATTGTGTGAATATGTATATCAATATGGATGTGTTTACTGGGTACAAATGGAAAGGATTCCTTCATCTTGATTCCTGTAATGCATAATTATCATACGTCTGTATCCCAGTTAGTTCTATTGTTCCTCACTTCCTGGAAAGTGGTCATCTTATTTCTGAACATTTGTTAATGAAAGTTTTCTTGTATTGTTCCCTCCTTGCCTTAGTAGGTGACTTTAGGACCAATGGCTCAGGTAGACTGCCCTACAATAGATTCTCCTAAGAAACTTCCAAAGTTAGAAATCCCCTTGCTTTATTACTTATGTCCCCCATAGAGATTGGTAGAAAGTGAGTCTTTGTTGACAGGTGTAAACAAAAATCTTAATGTTAGAGGTTACCCATGCATCCTGAAGCTAGAAGTCGTGCTGCAACAGAATAAGTTCAAATGGTCTGACATATCCAGAAGTGTGAACATTTACACCCTTATTGTATGTACAGAGGTACAACATATTTTATTTGGACTGTAAATGGGCAGAGTCACAAAATGTTGCTGAAACACAGGACAAATCAACACCAAAGCTTGATTTTCTTCTTCTTCCTACCCTAAGAAACAGTTTGCCTCCTTTTTAAATCAAATTGCTCTCATCTAACTCATCTAGTTAATACTGGAGTGAGTAAGGGTCCTCTGTGCTTGAACATAGAGAAGAGAGCAAGGCTGGTGTTCCTAGGGGCTCTGGGAACTGTGTCTCATCTCAGGATTTATAGAACTTTACATGTTTAATATTTAGACTGGAAAATCTGAGGATCCAGAGAAGCTCAAGGTTATGGGACAGGGGTATGCTGTTAGTTGAAGGCCAAATAGGCTAAAACTAAGAACAGTCATCTGATATTGACAAAAGAGTTTACTGGTGGCCTGAAGACATGTGACTACAGAATATGCACTTTTTTTTTTTTTAAGATTTTATTTATTCATTTGATAGATCACAAGGAGGCAGAGAGGCAGGCAGAGAGAGAGGAAAGGAAGCAGGCTCCCTGCTGAGCAGAGAGCCCGATGCGGGGCTCGATCTCAGGACCCTGAGATCATGACCTGAGCCGAAGGCAGAGGCCTTAACCCACTGAGCCACCCAGGCGCCCCAGAATATGCACTTTTGATTTGAGAAAGTATCAAGTATGTCCTGTGCCATCTTGGTATGTAGGCTTGGTATAAAGGCTAGACATCTACTGCTTTCCATCTGAAATTGCCCATTTGGAGATCAACACAACTCTACACACTTCAGCATAATTTTGAGGTAACTATCATTGGAGTAGAAGTTAGGAGATACAAACTGTATCCCAGATGCTGCTCTGCTACTAATTTGTTTAGAATAAATCACTTAATATTTTATGTATATATGTTCTGATCTTTAAGATGGGTACAGTACCTACTCTACATACTTCACCTCATTATTATAAAGATAAGGTGAGCTTTGCTTGTGAATGGGTAGTACATGTTGAGATGGACCTAGCCTAGAGAACCTGCAAGTATGTGAGTGGAGAACTAAGAGGGGCCTTAGTGGTACAAATGGAAGACATGAGGAAATGGAGGCAGCTAGAGAAAGCAGTGTAAGCGTAAGGTATGCAGAATATGGTACCACCAAGAAATCGCATACTGTTAGAAGAATGCAGATATTTGCCTAACAATATTTCTTTCAGTTAGTCCACCATCCACACATACCATATACTTATGCAGCAGCAGAGGAAGCAGGAGATACTCAGTGCAATTGGTAGCCAGACTTGCCTCATTTTCTCCCATTCCAGACCAGTTCATGTGAACATTGGCTCTACTTCTGTGTTCTGGTTTTGACATTTTATTGTGGGCCTCAGCTTGACTCTGCATGCCCCTTGCAGGAATCTGACTTAGGCTTTCCATGGGGCTGCCTTGTACTAAAGTCTTGACAGCTTCCTGTCACCTATGTCCTGGCCTGTGCTGAGCTAACCTTGTTCTCCTGAGGAGTAAATTAAAAAGCAGAACTACAGGAATTTAGCTGGATCCCTGAAATTTTCTCATCTGTCATTTATTGTGACTATATGGGAATGCTAGTGGACATTCATATTAGGACTTTGAAAATAAAGTGTTCTAGAATTTTGGCATGCTATAAAACAGGAAGGATTTAGCAATTGAGAGCAGAAGGAGAAAGCAAAATATGGAGGCATTGCTTGTTTTTGTGAATTTGGGGGGAAAGAAAAGAAAACTTGTGCAGCTCCTGGGAGGGGGAAAAAGGGGCAAGAATCAACCTTTGGGGCATAAGCTGGACTTGAGTCCTGGGTCTCCCTCTTGAGGCAAAAAGCAGCTACTCAGACATAGTAGAGTGTGGGAACCCTGATTATGAATTCAGTAGAAGGATGCTATTTATAGTGTACATATTTGTGTAGGCAAGGAGTTCACTGTGAAGTCCCACAGAGGAATTAGATTTGGCGTGGAAGTTCTGCCAGGAGGGAAGGACTGGTGGAGGAACGTGGTGGGCTTTAATCAAGCAGGTCAGGGTCAGAAGCTCTATTCATTCTATTCATGAATGAAAGGGCAAGTATAGAAAACACTGGGACTTTGTTTAGGAGGGATTTTGCTTGTGGTAGCAGTTCCAGTAAGGCAGCTGGTTTGAGGTTTGAACTTGGCAATCTGAATGGGAAGTTGGGATGTAGCAAGTTGGAGGATGGTTTCTACTACCTGCTAGGAATGTTTGTTTTTGTTTTTGTTTTTTTAAGGGATGGAGAAGGAGATCATAACTGGAACAAGGATGAATCAAGGAATGAAAAAGTGAAATCATTTGTGCCTGGCAAAGTACCGTTAAATCAAGTGTTTTGGTTATGGAAATTAAGAATACTAGATCACTGAATTTATATAAGCATTTGAGAAAGAGACACTATATAAAAATTGTTAAAGAAATTTTTAATTGAAAAGTGAAATTAAGTACTTTTAAATCTTAGTTCAAAGAAAAAGAAAAACTATAATTCTTAGGCTATTTAGACATTGAAATGAGATTATCACACACAAAAACTGTCAAAATTAGACAAAGTTCTAGCAAGAGATGTTTTAACGGATCACTAGGTTTCCAAAAATATTTTTCCCTGACTTGATACATTTTAGCAGCCTTACTCCCTTCTGATGATTGGGTTGATTACCCTGGTAATTCACCACCTGCTAGTCTCTTAGCATGAGGATCCTGAAGTGACCAAATGGAAGTCATAGCTTAGAGTTTAGGGGGATTCTTTCTTGTTACTTAATGGATGGAAGTTTTTCTCCCCTGGGACCCAGGATCTCTAAACCTACAGAGCTCAAGAACAGGAATCACATATTCTCATGAGTGGGTCACTGTGAGTGATGGTAATTGGTTTTACTCTTCTTTCAGTCATTTTATCTTCAACCTTTATATTCTGCCTGTGGAGATTCAGTGACATATACTCTGCATTGATTTAGGATGTATATTACATGCTGGAGAGGGTGTCCCATTCTCAGTGTGTCATCTCCCAGCTGGCATCCCAGTTGTACTTTCAAAAGGCCATCCCCTTGCTCTTTCAGGCCAATAACTTCTGTGTGATCATGACCTGCACCCAGTGTTGTGCTTTCTTTGCTGCAAAGTAGGTATGTTGGTTCAATGTGATATTTGTGAAACCTTGGTCAGCAGATCAAATATTGTATCCTAAAGTAGTGGTGCTGGCTGAAGCCTGCAGCCAAAAAAGGCAGTCTCATACCCAGAATGTGTTTCAAGTCCATTCAAGATAATCAGCATAATCATTGATAAAATGATTAACATAATCAGTATGCACGTCTGTTCCTGGTAGGTTAGACATTTGGTGGCAGCAGTAGCTAGATCAATCCTGGTGACTGGGAGCCCATTCTGTTAGGCCCATGCACAGCCCCTGTCCCTGTTTCCATGGCTGCTCTGTTCCTGTACACATTCTGTAGCACTGGGGTGGCTGATGCAGAGACTGGCTAACATCAACTAGATAAGTCAGTCAGTCATCCTGCTTGCCTTGTTGTTTAGTCCTTTTTCTATGGTAGATACTCTCTGGTGTGTTAGGTAATATAACAAGTAAAGGTCTTCACATTTTGTGTTGACTTCTGTAAATGAATCTTCATTTTTCTTCTCCAGCTCTCTTTGTTTATGATCTTCTAGTCTTTTTCCTTCAGGTTCCCGGCACACCACATAAGCCTGATAACCCCATTGGCCTTAAGTACGTGTGTGTTCTTACCTTGAGTCACTTCTCATTTAACAAAGTGCATTACCAGGTGCATCTTCTAAAGCTCTATTCTTTTTTTTTTAATTTTTATTTATTTATTTGACAGAGAGAGAGATCACAAGTAGGCAGAGAGTCAGGCAGAGAGAGAGGGGGAAGCAGGCTCTCCACTGAGCAGAGAGCCCAATGCGGGGCTCGATCCCAGGACCCTGAGATCATGACCTGAGCTGAAGGCAGAGGCTTAACCCACTGAGCCACCCAGGTGCCCCTAAAGCTCTATTCTTAAGGAGGATTTTCTATACCATTGACTTTCTAGGTCACCTCTGAGTGGAGCTGTTGTATAATAGCTGTTCATTTTCACTCTGAACCCACATATTGAACAGACACATCTTGCTCTGTCAGGCCAATAACAGACACATCTGTGACCCAAGTTCAGCCATTTTTCTATTGCCTTCCCCACACCAATACCTCAAATTGCATAGTGTCTTCCTGGTAATATTGACTAAGTGGCAGGCCTGCTTTTTTTTTTTTACAACTTTTCCTTGCCTTGGAGAAGCCTTTCCTGCTCTGGGACATACCTGAAACTGTACATCATGTCACCCAGGAGGGGGATCAGAACAATATTTTCAAATAGGGAAAATGCTGTCTCTAAAATCTGGACTATCAGGCATCATATATCCTCCTTATGGACAGGAGGTGTGAGATGCAGAAGTTTGTCCTTTACTTTGGGAGAGCTGTATCAGCATCCTTGGATCTCCAAAATATGTCCTGATATGGCAAGTCCCTGAATCTTCAGAGTTTCTTCCCACATTTTGGACACATATTTTCCTAAGGCCTCCAATATACTTAGTACTTCTTACTCATCTTGTCCAATATGGTTCAGTGTAATATTCTGAAAAAATTCCAGTGTAATATTCTGAAAAAATTCCAATAGATTCCTAGTCTCTTTAGGTCACAATATGACAGAGGTTGGGAGAATTAACATAATACCAGGGCAAAACAGTGAATATATTCTTTGGCCTGTTCCATTGTGAAAGAGAATATTTCTGATCCTCCTTCCTGATATGGATGGAAAACACCGCAGTCGACAGATCAGTGGCTGGTTGCCATGTATTTAAGGCCATGTTGATCTGTTCTGGAAAAGACATCACATCTGGCACAGTATCTGTAATTAGAGCTACTACTAGGATGAATTTAATGTCCTCTTCCAGGATCTTTTTGGTTTTTCTAGTAGCCAGACTACTTAATTAAATGGGAATATAATGGGGACTACTACCTCTGCATTCTCGGTCATGATGAGGTCTTTGGGGTGACAGTATCTCTATCATTTTCCCCAGGACACAATAGTGGTTTTATTTATAGCTCTTCATTGAAAAGGGGATGTTTCAGTGGCTTTCACTAGATCTTCCCTACTATAATAGCTCTTACTTATCCCAAAGGCCAAGGAACCCATGTAGGGATTATGCCAACCACCAAGCATGTTCATTCCATTTATACATTTAGCGTCCAAGGACATTTTCATAGAATAGATCTGTGGATCCATTAGAAGCAAAATTTCAAGCAATATTGGGCCTATTAGCACTCTATTTATTACTTCAGTCTCAGAAGTTCCCATTTTAATGGAGCCATGAGTATGTTTTATGTGCCCAGATATCAACCTTGACCCTTTGTAAAATAGTCCTTGAAATATTGGTGTGTTTTACTTTTCCCCAGTATATGATTATCAGAGCAAGTGGCTATAGGTCTTTTTAGAGAAGAATTATGGGAATTATTATTGTGCATACTTGCCTTGGTGTTGCAGACTCTTTCCTTCTGAGTAGCCTTTCTTTGAGTTAATGGTTTCCAGGTTAGAAAACCAGGCTTCTGGGTGGCTCAGTGAGTTAAGCCTCTGCCTTCGGCTCAGGTCATGATCTCAGGGTCCTGGGATCAAGTCCCGCATTGGGCTCTCTGCTCGGCAGGGAGCCTGCTTCCTCCTCTCTCTCTCTCTCTCTCTCTCTCTCTGCTTGCCTCTCTGCCTACTTGTGATCTCTCTCTGTCAAATAAATAAATAAAATCTTAAAAAAGAAAACCAGGCCTCTTTGTTTGGTTCTATCATCTTCACAACTACCAGTGAACCTGATTTTTAAATAGTATTTCCTTTCCTCTGATATGGCCCGCAGTGGACAGCCTCTCTTCCAGCCCATGCCTTATTGTCTTATTACTTTGATAAATGGGTGTCCTCCGGATTCTGCTGCATAGCGTTATCACCAGGTGAGCTTTCTGGTCCTACAAAGTATATCCACTCTAGTTGCTTACTTCCCTGGGCTTTTAAACCCTTAATTTAACCATCTGTTAAGGCACTTTTTATTTTTGTACTTCATTTAGTATGACCTCTTTCTTTTTCTGATCTTCCAAGAGCAATTCTCATAGTGTGCTAGTACCATTTCCTAGGCCAGGATATGAAATTAGATCCTCTAATGTAGGAGAGGGTCCTCATGCTGATGAACTCTTTCTTTCCCTACTTGATGTCCTTTACTCCCTCTTGTTCTAGCACCCTCAGCATCCAGTCTCATACATGTGCTCCAGCTTATATTAGTATAAGTTAAGCTAGGTCTTACAGTATCTTTGGGATATAGTTTCCTCCCTTTGCAAGCCCGGCACATCATCATCCAGGTAACCTTGTCACTTGACCCTATACATTGCTCACTTGTCCAGCAGGGGATGTGGGGAAAGAACTTGAGGGAGGGTACATGTTACCTTGCAGGACAGAAGCCTCTGCCTTATCTTTAAGCAAGGGGTGCTGTAGACTACTAAGGAGCAGTGGGCCACTTCTACAGGCCCAGAGAGATTAGGGGGATCTGGAATGTTAATGTTTACAAATGTATTGATCCCAGTAATCCATTTCAAATTTCAGGGTCTCACTCCTTCCCAATCAGAGCCTTGAACTTGGTATAGCAGACTTATCAGGGGTGAAAATTCACTTTATCTGGAGCTTTGCAATTCATATAATTAAGTCTTGGACTTGATCCTTAACCTCCTCCTTTCCCCAGAGATCAGGAATCACAGCCTCTTTACATGCTGCCAGAGAGGTCCTCTGATTTTCACTCTTAGCTTTTAATTAGTGATTAATTACTGTTAGCCTTTTCTTGTCTCTCTCCAATGCATCAGTGCCACTCAGCAAGCCATTAGATTCCATTGTCCTTATAATTAGTACTTCCTCAGAACCTCTTAAAACTTAAGCTACTGCACCTACCAATGCATTTTCTTCTAAGGGTATCCTATCCCCAGTTGTCACTGGTGAAAAGTTTTAGTTGCACTGCTACAACAAAGTTGTAGTTTCTACTGCTCCACCTACTACTAAGAATGTAGTCCTCGTTGCCAGCTGGTTAGCAGGTGATCCAGTTAGAAAACTGCATTTTAGTTTAGTCTTCTTCCTCAGATCACTCCTGACAACAGCTATCTTAGGACCTGTTCCTTGGGCAGTAAACTCTGATATAGAGGCTTATATATCAGAAGTCTATTGGTAAGTACTTTTAGGGTGAATAGCTTAGGGGGAGTGGAGGGAAGTGTTAGACTATGATGTAGTTTCCATAAGAACCACATCCATTTCCATGGGGAGCCTTGAAGCTGAGAGGGTTCTTTAGAGTTTCCTGCTTTGATGCAAGGGATCTGGACCTTGATACCCCTAACCTTCCCATCATTGGATAAGGACTGCCTGTGGGAAGAGTGTGACTTACAGCAAGTCAGCCCTCCTGCTAAGGGCAGTTCCAGAGGGGAACTCAGGTTAAATCTGCCATCTGTCACTACCCAGCAGCTAGGGATGTGAATGCATAAACCACAAAGGAGGATCTGAGCATCACATTACAACAGCCATTACAGTTCCTGTATATTAGTGATAAACCAATAAAAAGTATGAGAAAGAAGGTCCCATCAATAATAGCAGTCAGAAATATAAAATGTGTTCATATAAATTTAATGAGACATGTTAAAGACTTATTTGGAAAGAAAACTTATTGAGAAATAATATCTCATAAACGAATGTATTTACCTCATTTCTGAATGAGAGGACTTAAAAGTTCTAATTCTTTTCAAATTAACAGGATAGAATATCTAAAATAGACTTAAGTATATATAAGAATTTGCATATGATAAGAGTGGTTCTTAAATATCCCTGGGGAGAAGGAAGGATTATTTAATAAACGTTCTTATTTGTTTATTTAAATAATTTATTTGGGAGAGAGTGAGAGAGAGATCATGAGCAGGGAGAGGGATAGAGGGAGAAGCAGACTCCCCACTGAGCAGGGAATCCAATGTGGGGTTTGATCCCAGGACCCTGGGATCATGACAGACTGAGCCACCCAGGCACCCAATAAAATTTTTTTTGTAAAGATTTTATTTATTTATTTGACAGAGAGAGATCACAAGTAGGTAGAGAGGCAAGCAGAGAGAGAGAGAGGAGGAAGCAGGCTCTCCAATGCAGGACTCGATCCCAGGACCCTGAGATCATGACCTGAGCCGAAGGCAGAGGCTTAACCCACTGAGCCACCCAGACACCCCCCAATAAAATTTTTTTAGTTTAAAGATTTATTTATTTGAGAGAGAGAGGAAAATATGAATGGGGGGAGGAGCAGCAGGGGAAGGAGAGAGAGAATCCTTGAGCAGACTCCCCATTGAGTGTGGAGCCATCCATGGGCTCAATCCTAGGACCCCAAGATCATGACCTGAGCCAAACCAAGAGTTAGACACTCAATGGACAGTCACCAAAGTACCCCTGATAAATGGTTTTGAATAAATAGGCATTTGAGGCACAAATTAAGATTTCCTATCTTGTGCCACATGCAAATTAAGTTCCATATAAATTCAATGTTTACTAAGAAAGAAGAATCCATAAAAATATTAGAGGGGCCCCTGGGTGGCTCAGTGGGTTAAAGCCTCTGCCTTTGGCTCAGGTCATGATCTCAGGGTTCTGGGATTGAGCCCCTCGTTGGGCTCTCTGCTCAGCAGGGAGCCTGCTTCCCTTCCTCTCTTTCTGCCTGCCTCTCTGCCTACTTGTAACCTCTGTTAAATGCATAAATAAAATCTTAAAAAAATATTGGAAGGCAATATGGGTGTTTTTAAAAAAATCTTTTGTTGGGGAAGACATTTAAGACATTATCCAAGAGGCAGATCATACATAAGAAAAAATACATTTCACATACTAAACAAAGGCTATTGCCTCATTAAAATAGTGAAAATTTAAAAGCAAGTGAAAAATAGGAATAAAATACTTATAAGAATAGTTCCAATATAATTATCAAGGTATAAAAGAACTCCTATATTTTAAGAAAAAGACAAGCACCCTAGAAAGAAAATTTCCAAATGATTATGGGCAGATAATTAATAAAAGCAGAAAAATAAAGTCAATAAACATATGAAAAATATCAGTACCTACTAGTAATTAAATATATGCAACTGAAAGCAACAAATATCATTTTTTACCTATAAAATTGGTTAAGGTTTTTGAAAAAATTTAACTTGTGGAAAGTGCACATGTTCATCTTCAGAAAATGTAACCTGGTATATATTTACAGAGAATATAAAGCCCTTGTGGAAGGGTAATTTTTATCTGTATCCTAAAATTTAATTCATACCTTTTTAAAAAATTCATACCCTTTGGGGGTGCCTGGGTGGCTCAATGGGTTAAAGCCTCTGCCTTTGGCTCAGGTCATGATCCCAGAGTCCTGGGATCGAGCCCCACATAGGGCTCTCTGCTCAGCAGGGAGCCTGCTTCCCCCTGTCTCTCTGCTTGCCTCTCTGCCTACTTGTGATCTCTGTCTGTCAAATAAATAAATAAAATCTTTAAAAAGAATTCATACCCTTTGACCTAGCAATTCCATTTCCAGGACTGAGTCCTAAAGAAACAGTAACTGATCTGCACAAAGATTCCCCTACAACAATGTTCATTATATGGTTTTTCCTAATACCAAATGTTAAAAACAGCTATGTCTCATAATAGGCAGTTGTTGAATTAATAATAGCTTATATATATCATGAAATACTATGTAACCTTTAAAAATAATGTTGTAGAGCAATATTTAGTGACATAGAAAAATGTGCACAGAAAGATGTTAAGTGAGCTTAGCAAGCAGTAAATCAGATGCACAAATTATTTTCCCTTTTCTTTGCTAACACAGAGGAGAAAAGAAGCCCTACATACATGGCTACAATGGCAGTCGTGATATTCCTTGTTGACGAGGTTTTGGATAAATTCAAATTTTTTCTTTTTGTTTTTGTGCATTTTGTACAATGTTCTGTGAATCAAGTTCACAATGAATACCTTAAAAGAAAATGAAAACAATTTCTATGTTAAGTTAGTCCTGATTCCACCCTGATACTATTCTGATGATTTTAGAGAAATGGATCTAAGTGAAAAAGAAAAAGAAAAAACCCCATAGAATTCAGGTTGAGTCTACAGGTCCTTCTCTGATGAGCTCAGACTTTTAAAGATGTATAAAGATATAAAAGAATAAAACCTAAACCAGGCATGCACAAAATAGAATATGTAGTAGTTTTTTTAAAATGAGAAGAAAAATTTAAAGAAGCCAGAAAGCTAAAGCTCAGAGTGAATCTAGGCTTTCAGAAAAGCTTAGCACAGGGAAAAGGATTTAAAACTAAGCATGGAATAAGAAGAAAAGAATCCCTTTGGCCAAGTGCTTGGCAGCACCAGGGTACTGTCGATGAATGGTCAGTACAGTGCAAACTCCATCAGAGCTGTTTTACATTCATCTTTTCTGCCAAAAGGAATGATGCTGGGGCTGTAAAAGGAAGAACAAACATAAGTAGGAAGGAACTGAGACCTAACATGAATGAATAGATCCGGGGACCTCCCTGCTCTGGATGAATTCTAATTTCCTGGCTGGAGCAGATGCCTTTCTATGTTCTTGCACAAGAGAGAGCAGGTCACTCCCAGTGTTCACGGACCAACTGTGGTAGGAAGCAGATGGGACGTGGGCAAGCACAGATCATTGTTCAAAAAGGAAAGGAAGGTGAGGCCCTTAAACTTCAGTCTAGTGGGCAGGATTCTCAAATAAATCATTAAAGGGAGGGTTTTGGGGAGACCCAGAATAGGAAGCATATACTCTCTTAAATAAAAGTGAACTAAGTGGGGAAAAATAGTATAAATGAGAGGCATCTATGTTGACACTGTGGGTGATGAGAGATGAGAGCAGGTTAAGGAATAGTAACCTACATAGCTCGTGGGGTGCTAGGAGGTGGTATATGAGAGAAACAGGATAGAACAGGAGTTTTTGATGTAATTGTTTTCAGGGAAAGTGCAGGGGATGGGGCAGGGCTGTAGCCAACTTCTGTCATTTCAATCAAAGATACAGAAATTGGTGCTTCAATACAGGCACCTAAGCTTAAGCAATGAATTGGAGAAATCTGGAGGGGTGCTCATGACTGTGGGCCTCACTGCTGTGCTGCTACATTTGGAGTTAAGTTTGTTGATGGTCTGGTCCATTTGGGGGCAGCTGTTTTCAGTGGCTAATAGGAGAAAGATGATGAAATAACAAATCATAAAATGAGGAGATGTAACTTTTATAGAAAAGAAAGATGAAAGCCGTTATAAACTCCCAAGTTTTAACCTTTTTTCTTTCTTTCCTTCCTCCCTTCCATCCTTCTTCAAATATTTATTAAGCTACTGCTGTAAACAAAGTTATGTTAAATACCAAGATTATTCATCCTTCTAACAAATTGAAAATGCTTACTAGGCACTGAAGATTCGGCAGTGGTTAAGACAGGCAGGGTCCCTGTTCTCGTGGTGCTTAAAAATTGTCTACTATGGTGGTGAGGAGGGCAGGTGGGGAAGGGGCAGAGGCAGCATAAGCAAATGTCCATGAGGTTTTGTTATGTGAACTGCTGGTAGGGGGAAGGCTGTCTGAAAAGGTGACATCTGAGCAAAGAACTGCAAGAAGTGAGCATGCGATCTGCAGGGAAAGATTTCTAAAGTTCCTACCTGAATGATGAATAGGAGCTTGCCAGTAATCCAAATAAAATGGAAGAGGGAAAATCTTGCAGCCAGAGGGAATAGCTTGTGCAAAGGGTTATAGGTGGGAAAGAGCATGACTCATCTAAATGACTGAAGGAGGTTTGGTTTGAAATGTGATGTAGGAGGGGCCAAAGATGAACTTGGACATGAGGGGTCAAAACACAGCCTTGTAGCCCTACTTGGGTATATGAACCTCCTCTTGATGGTAATGGGAGACTCATTGATGGTTTTAATCAGAGTAGTGATGTGATCAAATTCTAACTTCAGATGTGTCTTCTGTAAGAGGTGGTTGCAATTGACTATGGACAAGATGGGGATATAGGAGACCACTGAGAAAGGTACTGTGGTAATTGAGGAAGGAGCTGTTGTTGGCTAGAATAGGCTGGTGATGGAGAGGTTTGAGAGGAGATAGATTGAGAGATGAACTGGAGGTGGGGGGAGAAGGAGGAGAGGAATTAGAATGACACCCACATCAAGGATGACATCTGGTGGGTGGTGGTATATTCACCAAGGAGGCATAGCAGGTTTTGAGGGGGCAAGGAGGACTTGGGGGCTGGGGGTGGTGGTGAGATGGGGTGGGGGGAAGAGCTCAGTGATGGCACTGGAATGAGTTCAAAATACATTTGGGCCACTAGGTGATAATGTCAAGTGATTTCTGAGTGTAAGACTCAGAGGTGACTGGGCCAGATATCAGTATGTGTTGCAAAGGCCTAAGCTGATGAGGCTTGGATCCCTGTTTAGTCACCTTCAAATGAGACCTTTGGATTAGATTTCATAGGTCCCTTCCAACTTTAAAACCCTGTGGCAGAGATGAAGAATAAAAGTTTGTCAAGAAGAAAGTTTTTAAGAAGAGTTTGTAAGAAGAAAGACTTTGGAAGCATTTTCTGTACAAGTAAGTAATTTCCACCTTTGATGGCTTGAGACTAACATCAGTGTATCTTTTGTGGCAGCAGAAATAGAACCTGAGTGAGGAAGGGTGAGTAAATACTTTCTATACAAATCACAGGGAAAATAAGCATAAATGCTGAAAGGATATGGCCAGGAGAAAGGGTTGTGAAGACGAAACAAAACACAATCATTTGATCAGGGTATGGGAGTATAAAAGAGAATTTTTAAAAAGAAAGAAAAGGAAAATGGGGGAAGATTTACCATCTTATGAATAAAGATCCTCAGAGGCAATGAAAATGCAAACACCTGTACATATAACAACAATAATAAAGGTTGTAAAAGAGGCAGGACTGATCATAGGATGGGAGAAAAACTTTAGGGAAAAGGAAAGGAAAGGGCAGTGGATAGAGAGAAAGATCTTTTGAGGTTATGGGCAACTGGCATGTAATGTTTATAGAAAAACTGTTGGTTTGCTTTGCAGTATTAGGCTGACTCTAAATACACATCTTATTATGGGCTTTTTTTTTTTTTTTCGGAAGAAGCAGGAGCAACCCAGGCCAAACGGAGTGGCAGGCAGAGGCAGAGGGAGAAGCAGGCTCCCTGCCAAGCAAGGAGCCCGATGTGGGACTCGATCCCAGGACACTGGGATCATGACCTGAGCTGAAGGCAGCTGCTTAACCAACTGAGCCACCCAGGCGTCTCCTTATTATGGGCTTTAATGCCTATAAGCATCAAACATAACAGCTGAGAGTTCTTAGGATAGTATAAAGTTCTATACACATTGTGAAGAATCCTTAAGCCTTTTCAGTTATAGAAGAAAAATATTCTTTTTGATTAGGTTGTATGACTTGAACTTCCCCACTTAAAATCACGAAGGAATAGATCAGACAAGTAAAGGTGTTTTTGTATCTCACACAGCCCCCAGAGAAAGAGGCATGTTCATGTGCCTTAAGTGGGGGAATTTGGGCAATTTATTCCAGATAATTTAGGACAATGATATTCAGGTTCCTCTGTGTATCTTAGCTGTTCTACAGGGAACTGCAGCATCTGTCAATTCTCTTGAAGTCTCAGTTTGAAGATTGTTTCATTCCTGCAAGGTCCTTTGATAAATCAACGGGTGTCTTAATACTCTGTAGACACGAGCAAATGTAATTTGAAAAGAAATAACACTGGGAGGTAGAATTTGGAGAAGATATCATCATCCTTTACGACTTTCCCAGCTGACATTGACTCAGGCCAATTGATTGAGAGGGAGACAGATCCATTATATTCACCTGAGGGAAAGAACATATTTATGAATGTATTTTTTCTGTTAGCGGTGAATGCAACTAATAAATTCTCGATTTTTCTTCTTGGCCTTGCATAAACTCCTTCAGGTCCACCTGGGTGACCATCAACTTAGGTTCTTCATTGTCACCATGTCTTGGGTCCTGACAAAGCTATTTTCTGTAGGCAGAGTCATGGGCTGCCATGTAGCATTATTTATGGGAAAGAGAAAAACTGACTCTCTCCTTCCAGGTTTTCCCACATAGGTTTCTCTTAGCTTCTCCTTGCTTTCATGTTGTTTTCTTTGATTTGTTTTAACCTATATTTTTCTAACAGTAGTGATGTTAATAGCACTGTAAGAACTTTTTCTGAGGAGTGTCACTTTTAGAGAATATACATCCCTTATACCTCTGGCTATGCTTCTGGAAGAGAACATTCTTGCTCTCTTTTCTCCTTTCCATTCATTATTTTCTGTCCTCTTTCTTTCTTTCTCTTCCCTATGCATAGTTGGATGGTCAAGACTGGGGAAGTCAGTGTTACATTAATACTGGCCATGAATTCATTCCTGATCCTTCTCTTCTCTACTCTCCCCCTTGGATCTCTGAGTCAAATGTCTGGGCTGTAAGAATTTCCCTGGAGAAATTGTTGAGTAACATTCTACATGTGGCAGGCACATGACTGCACATTCTGCCTTTGCATGGGATTGGATGTTGATTGACAAGGCACCAATAGCAACTTTATTTTATATTCCCAGAGCTCAACTAAGCCGTATTCCTCACCAAGTGGCAAAGGCTGGACTGAAGGCCTGGAGAAAGTGGGAGTGTCTGAGTGAGTTTTGATATTTAATTTTGCTCTAATTCATTTGAGAGGCAAAAAGAGAAGACTGTGGGTGGTACAGAGCCTCTGGGGTGTAAGTGACACTCTGAAAGCATTCCTTCCTTTCTCAATGGCTGTTCCCTGATCTAATGGAAACAGAGAAAACTCCTAAGCTTTAAAATTTAACTGGTGTGTTTGGGGAATTGAGGGAGGGGTGCATTTTTCCAAACTGGTAGAAAGACCTCCAACATGGAAGTAAGAAAAGCCCTTTAAAATAGCTGAAGACATATTAAAATAAATAGGGCCACCTTGTCTTTCCCCTTTCTGACAAGAGTTTTCATGTGGCCACACAAACATGACCACTGTACCTGGGAATGTTGGGGACTCCACAAACAACTTATGAATTGAAGACAGAGGCTTGGAGGGCTGTGCTGATTGTGGCTAAATCTCAGAGAAGAGATGGCAAAGTATTGTACATTCCCCTGTATTATAGCCCCTCTCCCAATATACAGTATTTCATTGCATCTAAGATGCCATCAAATGAAATAGAAGCCAATATTTTATTTTCTATTAAGAAAGAAAAAAGTTATCAATGAAACTGCTCTGTTCTGCCTGTAAGATGCATCTTGATTTTAGAGATTTTAATATGTGAATAGTCTTAGGTATGGGTAAAATACAGTAATAAAAGATTGACAAATCCCAGAAGGGAAGAGAGACTCTCTACCCCTTCATCCAGTTCCCTTTACCAAAATACTGAGCCAATTACTGTCACTTCCTTGGGATTCTCTTTAGCAGGCCAAGTAGACCTTAACTGGTTTACCTTATCTAGCTGGTGAATAGGAGTGACTTTGGCCTTCTGCATATCTTTTACACACTCTGGAAAGTTAGAATTATCCCCTAAGCCCATAGGTGAGTAAATTTGTGAAGCAGATGGTGTATGCTTTTCAGATGTCTCCATCTTGCTTAATCCAATTTATTTTTGTGACATTTATCTATTTTTTTAATTTTTCTCCCCAATACTCCATGCCTTCATGTCCTGTAATGACTGTCTAGGCTGTGGAAACCTGTAAGGGTACCCCAAATTCCTTTATTTTTTTTTTTTTTTAAGATTTTACCCACTTATTTGACAGATGGAGATCACAAGTAGGCAGAGAAGCAGGCAGAGAGAGAGGAAGAAGCAGGCTTCCCTGCCAAGCAGAGAGCCCGATGTGGGGCTCGATCCCAGGACTCTGGGATCATGACCCAAGCCAAAAGCAGAGGCTTTAACCTACTGAGCCACCCAGGCACCCAATTCCTTTATTTTTCATCTTCCATGTCAAAACTTACCTTTCCTGGATACCATTCCCATAGGCTATTAGGTGACTAACTAGTTACTCTGAAATTGAATTAGTGATAAGCTAATAATCATTTAGGTTATTCTTCCCAAGAAACACATTTTAAGGTGAATTGAGACCTTGTTGAAGATTTTTAATCCAGGGTGATTTTAGAGATCAAAATAGTAGAGAATATTTGGCCTATAGAATAGACTATATTCTTCAAATCTGAATACAGATGACTCTTGAAAAACATGGATTTGAACTGTGTGGGTACACTTCTACTTGGATTTTTCAATATATACATTGGAAAACTTTTTGGAGATTTGTGACAATTTAAAGAAAATTGTAGACAAGCTGCATAACCTAGAAGTACTAAAAATATTAAAACAAATTAGGTATGACAGAGATGCATAAAATATATGTAGATACTATTCTATTTTATCACTTGATACCATAAAATATATATAATTCTATTATGAAAAGTGAAAATTTATCGAAACTTACACTCACAAACACAGACTGTACATGGTGCCACTCATAATTGAAAGATTAAATGACTGTAAAGATACAGTATTAAGGGGCGCCTGGGTGGCTTAGTGGGTTAAAGCCTCTTCCTTCGGCTCAGGTCATGATCCCAGGGTCCTGGGATCAAGCCCTGCATCGGGCTGTCTGCTCAGCAGGGAGCCTGCTTCCCCCTCTCTCTCTGCCTGCTTCTCTGCCTACTTGTGATCTCTGTCTGTCAAATAAATAAATGAAATCTTGAAAAAAAAAGATACAGTATTAAATTATAACTGCATAAAATTCACTATAGTAGAGACTGTACTACTATAATAATTTCATAACCACCTCCTGTTGGTATTGTGGTGAGCTCAAGTGTTGCAAGTATGTGCTTAAAATGCCATGTGATGCTAATCACCTCCATGTGAGCAGTGCAGTTCTCTCTCCAGTAAATTGTGTATTACAGTAAAAAGTGATCTTTTGCAGTTCTTGGCGTATCTTTCATCATGCTTAGTGCAATGCCATAAACCTTGAATAACACCATGGGACCCATACAGAGTGCCACGAGTGATGCTGAAAGTGCTCCCAAGAAGTGGAGAAGAGTCATGACATTACAAGAAAAAGTCAGATTGCTTGATATGTATCATAGATTGAAGTCCACAGCTGAGGTTGCCAGCCATTTCAAGATAAATGAATCCAGTGTAAGGACCGTTGTGAAAAACAAAAACCTAACCAAAGCAAAAGGAAATCTGTAAAGTCATTGGTGCAGCTCTACCAGCAGGAGCAAAACAAGTTGCACTTTTTGCAAAATACCTTTTTATCTCATATTGAAAATGCAGCTTTTATGTGGGTGCAGGATTGCTACAAGAAAGGCATACCTATAGACTCTAATTAATCATTTGAGAAGAAGTGAAGTTGTTATATGACAACTTAAGGGAAAAAGAAGGTAAAGGATCTAAAGCTGGGGAATTTAAAGCCACCAAAGGATGGTTTGATAATTTTAGGATGAAATTTGGCTTAAAAAATGTCAAGATATTAGGAGAAGTAGCTTCTGTTGACCAGCAGCAGCTGATGAATTCATACATACCATTAAGAAAATCATTGAGGCAAAAGGATATCTGCCTGAACAGGTGTTTTAATGCAAACTAAAGTGCTCTATTCTGGGTTGGGGGGAAGCCACAAAGGACATTTATTAGTAAGGAAGAGAAGTGAGCACCACAATTTAAGGCAGGAAGTGATAGGCTAACTCTGCTGTTGAGTACAGATGCATTTTGCTTTATGCATTCTGCCCTTATCTATAAAGCTGTTAACCCCTGTGCCTTGAAGGGAAAAGATAAACACCAGATGTCAGTCTTTTGGCTGCACACCGAGAAGAACAATTGAGACAATGAGAACCCTTTTTTTGGATGGGTCCTGTCCATGCTTTGTCCCTGAAGTCAGGAAGTACCTTGCCAGTAAGGGACTGCCTTTTAAAGTTCTTTTGATATTGGACAGTGCCCCTGGCCACCTGGAAGCCCATGGGTTTAAATACCAAAGGCGCTGAAGTGATCTGCTTGCCCCAAACACAATGTCTGTATCTCCGCCTTTCGATCTGAGGGTCATAAGGACCTTTTAGGCTCATTACACATGTTACTTCAAGGAAGGATTGTCAGTGCTGTGGAAGGGAAGTCTGATAGAGCATCATGAAAATCTGGAAAGATTACACCAATGAAGATGCCATTGTTGTTATAGAGTAAGCCATGAAAGCTGTGAAGCCTGAAACAATAAATTCCTGCTAGAGAAAATTGTATCCAGATGTTGTGCATAACTTCACAGGATTTATGACAGAGCCAATCAGGGAAATCATGAAAGAGATTGTGGATATGGCAAAAAAGGTCGGGGGTGGGGTAGTGAAGGGTTTCAAGATTCAGATCTTGGAGAAATTCAAGAGCTAATAGACATCACACTGAAGGAATTAAGAGAAGACCACTTGATGGAGATGAGTGTTTCTGAATCAGTACAGAAAATGAGGAAGAAGACGTAGAAGCAGCAGTGCCGGAAAACAAACTGATGTCAGACTTGCAGGTCTTGCAGGAGGAGTCCAATTCTCAAGACTGCTTTGACTTCTTTTATGACATAGACCCTTCTATGATATGAGCACTGAAATTAAAGCAAACCATGGAAGAAGGATTGGTACAGTATAGAAATGCTTTTAGAAAAATGGAAAGGCAAAAAAGTCAGACAGAAATTACATTGTATTTCCATAAAGTTACACCTAATGTGCCTGCCTCTCTGCCTTCCCTTTCCTTCACCTCTTCCACCTCTGTCACCCCAGGACAGCAGGACCAACCCTGCTACCTCCTCCTCATCCTCCTCATCCTTCTCAGTGTGAAAACAATGAGGATGAAGACTTCATGATGATCTGCTTCCATGCAGTGAATTATAAATGGTCATCATGCTGTGCAGCTAATAAACTTATCTGTTGTATATATGTGTGAGTGTCATGTGAAAATCTACCTGTAGAGTAAGGCCTTCATGAGACTTTTGTTGTCATTGCCTAAGTATTCATTGTAGAGAACATTGTATAGAAGTGAACAGCCTATCCTTACATAGGCATTAGGTGAGTGATATTTCATATAAAAATGTGTTTTTGTGCTTTTTATAACTTTGTTTTCAAAGAATTGCCTTAATGTACAGTGTGTCTCTTCATAATTGGAAAAACTGCAATCCTATCATCCTAGGTAAGTGGCTTTTTAAAAAATGTAACAAATGAATATGACTCTAATACTGTATGCCATAAAAATTTTATGATGATTCATTCATTAGTGTATAGGCTGGGCTACCATGAAATATTTGTATCAGTTACACTAGGCTACCATAAAACAAACAAATCACTGCTTCTTATTATTAGTGCACAAATCATCATACCTGTAAGTAAATATGAATTTATTTTTCACATTAACTTTTCGTTTTTGATGTCTGTTCTTAGTAATATATATAACCTCTACAGTGTTTTCTATCATATAAAGTGATATTGACATAGGTACTGACAGATGATTCATCTTGCAAACAGACTACGTAAACTTACACTATCAATAAATACAGTACAGTACCATAAGTGTATTTTCTCTTTTGTATGATTTTCTTAAAATTTTCTTTCCCCATATTATTTTGTTGTAAAAGTCAGTATCTAATATACAGAACATACAAAATATGAGTTATATGACCCTTCATGTTATTGGTGAGTCAATAGTAAATCAATAGTAAGCTGTTAGTGGTTAAATATGGGGGGAAGTTAAAAGTTACATGGGGAGTCAGTGGCCCTAACTCCTGTGTTGTCTAAGGGTCAGCTATATGTGTGTGTGTGTAGTGTTCTAAGGCTTAAATTTACCATGTTAGTATACAGACTGATGAAAAGATTTAGTGAAGGTCTAGCAAATATCAAAAAAAAACTATTCTATACCCCTGAGCCTGTGGTACACACTCTTATCTGATCATAGCCCACTTCTTACTGAGCTTAGATGTGACCTCAGAATCCGTCTTAACAGAACTCTCCTGCCAAGTGATGGGAGTTGACACATGAAATGAAGTCTCCTTTCTAGCTCTGATATAAGTCTTGGGGGTGAGGATATTTATCAGCTCACATATATTTCTCACTTATGAGCATAGCCAGTTCCTTTTTGTCTGGGATCTCTTCATCTATTAGGTTAAGGTGAAGGAAATAGTAAGGAAGTATATGGAATCTTGTTTTCAAAAGTATTTCAGTGTAAATGCAGAGCATTTGTCAGAAGTATTAAAGAAGGTGTTTTTGGAAAATAATGTGTGCTTGTCTGAGGCTCTCCCGATTAATGTAGATACTGAGAATGAGGGCAGGTGCTAGGCTAAAGAGAACAAAGGGAGAAGATTGAAGGGCTGGGAGGGCATCTGTGTATGCAGTGTTGAAGCATGGATTATCCTGAAAAGAGCCTGACGGGTAACCTGGAGTGGTCATGCAGTGTGGTAGGAGTGTTGTAGAGAGGGTGTTTGCCAGCTGTTTTCCATCTCGCTGAAGATGATGGCTCTCAGGCCAGAAGGAAATACAGGGTTACTTAAAGGAGGAGCTCCCAGGCCAGCCCACACAGGAAAGCATGTGTTGAGTGGTTAGCGTGTAGTAGATGCTCTTGTGTAGGGGTGCCCATCTGTGGTTAAGTTGGGGGCTACAGATTTCCTGCTCTTAAGTAACAGACTGGTGTGGAAGGAGACATCCTCTTAATAGTGAACACTTACATAGTGCCCCTGTGGAACTTATAGGCACTTATATATATTAACTTACTGTCCCATTTACAAATGAGGAACAAAGGCTTGGAGAGGTTCTGTAAATTGCTCAGATCATACAGTTGGCCATGATTTATAAGTTCCTTAGAGCCAGGATTCCTACCATACAGTTGGGTTCCAGAATCTTGAATCATAATACTGTGCTATCTCTTCAGTCCCTCTCATTCAGCAGAATGAATTAATCTGGAAAAAGAGAAGTATGAAAGAGACAGAACTTTTCTGGGCTACCTAATTTGAGCTCAGTAGGTTACAACTGTGGCCACTGAGAAATTCTCACTCATGAGTTATGTGGAGTTTTTCTTTCTTTTCTTTTCTTTTTTCTTTTTTTTTTTTTTTTTTTGCAAACTTTGAGAGCAATACTGTGGCTACATCCTATTTGCATCCCCAGTGAAAAGTGTAGTCTTTGATAGGAAGAATGAAAGGTTGAATGAATGAGTGATTACTTGAATGTATGCATGTATGAATGTATAATTGGATAGATGTATGGCTGGATAGATGTATGTATGTTTACAGTTTTTGTAAGCTTAGTTTTGGAAGATAAACTAGGGCAGAGAAAAGAACCTCTCCAGTTAAGGAGGGACATATCGTTCTATCCCATGGTTGTAGACAATCTGTCTAGGCTTAGCAACAGCCAGAATTCAAGACTGTTCCTTCCAATGAATTAAAAGATCATGTCTTGCTAAGACCTTATCCATTACTTACTCTCTCCACAAAGATCTCTCACACTTACTTCTTCCATGCCAAAATTCTGATTCTCTGCTGTGTCCCTCAGCCCTTCTGTATGCACTTTGTATATCTAATATGAACTGCTAATGAATTCTAGTATAAAACGAATTCTGTGAGGTTGCACATTAACTCTTCAGTAGAGGTAATAGTTCATGTCTTATTTCATTCCTTGCTTAGTGTTTTGGTTTGACTCAAAATGGGTTTTTGAGAGATACCATTTATATTAAGTAGATTTGGATATTTCCTCCCAATATCCAGCACATGATCTAGTGCTAGGCCCAGAAAGGGGACTTAAAGCACCATACCAGGATTATCATAATACCTGCTGTTGACTTTAATTGTTCAGAAAACAGAAATCTGGATTTGGCTGCTGTGATATATTAGTCACCCTGTGTAATAATAACTGCATTTATTAACTCATTCTACTGCAGAGAATATAATCTGGGCTCTTAGCTCTTAATCTTCTCTTTGTTCCTCTAAACCAATATCCTATTGGAAACTAGTTTTAAAAGTCTTGGCAAATGATAGCAGTCACAAGAAAACTTACTGATCGCTAATAAGTTAGAATCTTCAGGGAAACTATCCAAGGAAGTGGTTCTGAAAATTTAGTCAGTGGGTCACCTGCCATCCTATTCAGCTTGAGTTCTCATTAAAGTGTGTGTTCCTTCTCCTTACAGCTACTGAATTAGAATACTTGCAGGCCAGCCCAGGACTCACATTCACCATGTGATACATCGACAGATTTAGGGGACCAGCTGGTCAAATGTTTTCCTACAGTAGAAATCAATTATTGACTAGGCTTTTTCCATAAAAATGGCCTTAGGGATGACTTTAGTTTCATTCCCTTTAGTTATTTTTTAAGGAATTTTTAATTTTCGTTTGTTACTTTTCATCTTTCCAGACATTTTTCTTTCTTTTATTTATTTATTTTCAGTGTAACAGAATTCATTGTTTATGCACCACACCCAGTGCTCCATGCAATGTGCCCTCCATAAAACCCACCACCTGACATTAAAAAAAAATTTTTCTGATCACTTTATTTTGACATTATTACCAAAGAGAACAATACGATGTAACTGGGGGAAATGAAAAACAGGAGTCAGGAATCTTTCATCACCCACCCATTCCTGTAAAATGACATTTAAAGGGAGTAAAAGAAAGGGTGCCTGGGTGGTGCAGTCGGCTGGGCATCTAGACTCTTGGTTTTGGCTTGGGTCATGGGCTTGGGCCCCCAAGTTGGGCTTCTCTCTCAGAGTTTGCTTGACTTTCTCCTGCTCTCTCCACCCCTTATCTTCACCTCACTCTCTCTCCAAAAAGAAAAAACAAAGGACTAAAAGAAAAACTTTAATTTGGGCTGGGTTGTATATATGTACATAAAAATTGTTTTTATATACATGTAAATATAAAATTGTTTTCAATTTGTTAGCCTCCTACACTATGATGGACAAAGTACATGTACAAAGGGGTGCCCTTGGGGCGCCTGGGTGGCTCAGTGGGTTAAAGCCTCTGCCTTCGGCTTGGGTCATGATCCCAGGGCTCTGGGATCGAGCCCCACATCAGGCTCTCTGCTCAGCAGGGAGCCTGCTTCCTCCTCCCTCTCTCTCTCTCTGCCTGCCTCTCTGCCTACTTGTGATCTTTGTCTGTCAAATAAATAAATAAATCTTTAATTAAAAAAAGGGGGGGTGCCCTCTAGAAGTTGGCTCACTTAAAATGGGTAATCCTACATAGAAGTAATTTGGAAAAGAACATGTTTAGAAGAAGCTTTCTGTCTGAACTAGTTTCTTTTTGAATGATGTTTTAATGCCATTTCCCACAGCCCCTTTCCTTTCTTTGATTTTTCCATATGGATTTTTTTTTTAAGATTTCATTTATTTATTTGTCAGAGAGAGAGCGGGAGCAAGCACAGGCAGACAGAGTGGCAGGCAGAGGCAGAGGGAGAAGCAGGCTCCCTGCTGAGCAAGGAGCCCGATGTGGGACTCCATCCCAGGACACTGGGATCATGACCCGAGCTGAAGGCAGAGGCCTTAACCCACTGAGCTACCCAGGTGTCCCTTCCATATGGCTTTTAATGTAAATTCTGAGATGGCTTCTACTCAGAGCAGAATTTGCAGAGAAGCATGACAATCAGTAGTCAGAGGTCTGGGACTGAGAGTCTGAGCGCCTGCTCAGGCTTCTTAGATTTCCCACCCAGGCTCCAAAGGCATGACTCCTCCCTTTTCCTCATTTTTAGGCTCTACCTTGCCACTATAGGTGCATAATGAGATGTGCAAGACCTCTCTCCAGGCCTCTATTTTGTCATCAGTATAAAAGCAAAATGTACATTGCATCAAAAACATCATCAAATGTACTACAAGCTTATTTTATAAAAAAGGTATGTCTATAATATGCTGATAAACAGGAGTTCCCTTGGATCAAGAGGGTAAAATTTCTGCTAGGAAGATATCAAGACTGACCTGTTGCCTTGTTGAAGCCCATTTTTGTCCCCCTGCCCCCCACCCACCCTTAGAGACAGTCTCATTTGGGATTAATATATTGGAATCTCAAAACTTGAGGCCTTTTTGGCTAAAAACAGATACTAGAATCCAAGGGTATAGTGGGTACTCTGAAGAGCAGAGAGATAAAAAGGATTTTCCAAAGTTACATAGCTAATCAGTGGCAGAGCTGTTAAATCAAGTCTTTCAACTCCTGATCCAGTGTTCAACTTAGAGTAGCACCAGAAAGAAGCCTGTCTCTTCTGTTGCAGATCTTTTCTGCATGCTCATTAGCATGGTTGAAAAGTGAAAGAGGCCACAGCTGGATTTCCAGGCACCAATGATTCAGGTCGAGAGGATGGCATCCCTCAGGCAAAAGTGCACCTGGAGTCTTTTTTTTTTTTTTTTTTTTTTTAGGACAGGCAGCAACATTTTTTAAAGTAAAAATTGGCTATTACACAAATCATACTATCCTTGCAAATTGTATTAATGCTAAAAAATTAAAATATAGATGTAGTTTGTTTTTCACTTGCATTGCTGTGTGGTTCTCTAGTTAGAAAGTGACAGCCCTTCCAATGTTAACTGTGTGCCATTGGTACAGCAACCTACCCTTCTGTGTTGTTTTTTCCTTCATCTTTAAAATGGTCCTAAGATGATCTGCTCTACCTAGTTTCTGACATAGTTGTATAGAAGAAATGAGACAACTTTTATGATTGTATTTCAAAAACTAGAAGAATTCCTGAATCTGATATAACTGTTACACATTTCAAGACGGCAGCGGCCACTGAAAAACTAATGAGGAAATGAAAAAAAAAAAAAAAAGACAAGAATAAGAGAGATGGAACTACCACTCATCCTCCCTTTACAGCGTTCACAAGCTGGCCAACCATTCTAAAGTCTGCATTTTAGGTGAACAGGTGGGTGAGGTGTCCATACATCATTCTTAGTTGTTTCTTGGGCCACACTTGTTCAAAATTCAAAGTCACATCATCTTCGTAGGATATTTCCTTCCCTCCTTCCCTGTGGTTTGAGTGGAAAGCTCCAGAAAGGTGCAGTGACTACCCAATGATGTAAAATTTTCCAAAGATTAAGAGAGCCAAAGTCAGCCCAGTGAGAAAACAAATAATGAAAATACTAAAATAACATTGAGGGCAGAGGCCCCCATAGAACCTGCCAAAAAGATATGAAGTTTGATTAGAATAATTATTTTAATTGAATTATCATTTTAAATCAATTAAGGGGAAGGATTTCAATGGAAGGATGCCAAACCCTACGCATGGGATCCATTTGTTGGGCAGCATGTTGGGAGCCTAAATAATTGTACACTCATGCCCTCTTTAATAAACACTCACACACATTCGCAAAATCTCTCACAATTGATCTTTACACCCAGGGCTACAGACCTCATCTCTGCTGAGCCCTGTAATGGGATAACTTAGGATGATTATGTGGTTTAGTAAATATCCATAAATTAAGGATAGTGTTTGAAGGCTGCCAGTAACGACCTCAGTTTCCCAGTATCCCCCAGAGGAGTGAATTAATTCTTCATAAGAGTTTGGGGCAAAGGCAGCAAGGATGGAGAAGATTAGCTCCTTCTATTTCTCCCCTCCCATAATTGGTTACCTTCCTGGTCCCTCCCAGGACACTGGAAGTGTTTCACCAAATCTCTGGGTCTCAACAGTAATGTTCTTCGAAAAGGAGGCTGATTATATTGACTGAAATCCATCCTGGCAAAAGGCTTTTGCTGCAGCTGGTTCCATTTACATTTTGTATTTTTGGAGCTTGTGCCTGTTCCAGGGAGGGATGGGATAATTGATTTAAATCAAATTATGAAATGTGATACTTTGAATTCCTAAAAACATGTTTCCTGGCACTGCATTCAGCAGTGGAGCCCTCACAGGTACGGAGGAATGGGATGGGTGAGGCTGAGCCTCTCTTTCACTGCACACAGGGGTGTGTGTGTGTGTGAGAGAGAGAGAGAGAGAGGTAGGGAGAGACTGAGAGGGGGAGAGGGAGAGACTGATTTCCACACTCTTCCTTTAGAGATTGGGCTGGGGTCTCTGCCTGGAATCATGAAGAGAGTCTTCTCTCCCCTTGTAGGTGAGAAGCAGCCATCATATTGCTGCTATACCCCTTGCCAAGTGTAGCCATTGATTTTAATAGTGAGCTTCTTGAGTTGCAGCTCTTTGATCAGGGAGCTGAAATTAAAGATGGCACATCCTGTAAATGACAAAGAAAATAGATGGGCGCTTGGGAAAAAATGCTAATAACTTTAAGACTTCACTGTGTCACACGTTCATTTCCATTTGGAAAGACAATTTGCCTCCTAGATTTTAAAAGCTATTTTAGAACAGTTTCAAAATCAAGATCCTTAATGTTGCTTTGCTCCCATCTGTAGCCTAAATTATTTGTAATTAAGTTAAATAGCTTCATATAAATAGTAGACCTATGCAGTTGGGGGAATGATTGTTTCACATACTTCCATGCTTTGTGGAATTGTGAGTAGCAATAGCATCTTTGAAAAGCATCCTTGTTTGGTCTGTTTGGTGCAGAACTCTGATATGGAATTTTGGAAAATTATTCTTCCTCCAAGTATTATGAGTGATTCATTTTAGACCCTGAGTGCTGTGACATAGCTAGATTTGAATTACATCTGTGTAACTTACTAGTTTGGAACCTTGAGCAAGGTATTTAACCTCTTTGTGCCTCAGTTTCTGTATTTGTAAAATGATTATCATAATAACACCAACCACATGAGATCATGCATAAAGTGCATAGAACAGTTCCTAGTCTGTAGCAAGGCTGTTATTTCTTTTTTAATCATTACTGAAGAAATAATAACATCCATCCTGACAATCTATAATTCTTGGAATGCTTCCAGCCATTTATTTGAATGGCTTGTTGAGCCTTGACATTTTCACTCACATGGGTAAGCACTCTGCTTTTTCGGAGACTCAGTCCAGTCCAGGGAGCAGCTTGGGAGGGATAGAAGGTCTTGCAGCCTTGCAGACTACTTTGAACTATTGGACCTTGGAGTTTTATCTCCCTGGACATGAGGCCCACTGAAAGGGTAGGTCTTTTTGAAACTCTGTCTTGACTGACCTTATAATTACTTATGGGTAAACTGTGAACAAAGATGAAACTCTCAGATCAGGAGTTAATGTCAGAAGACCAGTGCTTAATGTGTCGCCAGGCATTATAACTCATTCAGAAAAGTGTGTGGCTTTTTCCAGCTTCTCCCCAGCATCTGTCCCAGGTTTGGCTCTAAAAGTTGTTCTTTTTAGGCGAGTCAGACTTGATGACACTGTTTTCTTCCTAGGGAAATCCAGACATCTTTGCTCAGGCTTACCTTACAGCCTCACCCCCGGCCCCTCACCTTCCACCCACCTTCCCTGGGCCTTGGGAACACCGGCCATCCACCTTCCCTGGGCCTTGGGAACACCAGGGAAGTCCAGGAGAAGGCTCAGGAGATAGGATAGGAAAAAATTTATACAAATTTGCCTTTGTGGCAGGAATTCAATGAAATATGGGGTAGGGGTGCTAATCTAATGCTAAACTCTTTTAAGATAGAAGTATTACAAAAAACTAAATGCTTAGAGTCACAATTAAAATTAATTTTGATCTTAGTGATATATGCATATAGATAAAAATCAAATGGTACTAGTTAACATATAAGAGAAAGAGCAGTCTGTTGTTCCCACTCTCACTTCTGTTCCCCTAGAGAAATCTCTATACTCTAAACTGTTTCTTCTGGTGTTTATCTATATATTGCTAAAATAATTTTTTTTTT
>RCUC01166416.1:0-50563 GCA_003697995.1 Taxidea taxus jeffersonii | reverse complement strand
CGGGTGGGCGGGAAGGGGTCAGGTGCGGGCCCGGCAGGTGGCGGCGGTGGCGGTAGGTGGGGGTCAGGTGCGGGCCCGGCAGGTGCGGGCCCGGCGGGTGGGCGGGAAGGGGTCAGGTGCGGGCCCGGCAGGTGGCGGCGGCGGCGGTAGGTGGGGGTCAGGTGCGGGCCCGGCAGGTGGCGGCGATGAGTAGGTGCGGGCCGGGCGGGTGGGCGGCGGCGGCTGGGACCAGACACTCTGCGGGGAGGGGGCTCCCGGCCCGCGCCCGCCGAAGCCCCTGTTGCAGCGGCGGACCCGGTTCCCGCACGTGGCGCTCGCGGCGCGGAGCGCGGGGAAACACCGCCCCGGCGCTTCTGACCGTCGCTCCCGGGTCCGTGTGATTCTTCCTCCCGGAACCTCAGTCGGCTCGACGTGGGCTCCCGACCGCGCCCCCCAGGGCCTTTCCACGCCCTCGCACCCGCCGCGAGCGCCGTCACCTCCCGGACCTCGGGAGTCGGACCCTCCCTCCCCCCACCCACGATGTGTCACATCCCGTCCTCTCGACGCCCTTTCCCGGCCGCGGAGACTGCGCCTGCGCGGGGGCGGTCTCACAGCATGTAGCCCCGCCCGCGCCTCGCCAAACCACGCGATACTTCACCCCTCCCGCAGGTCCACCCACCCCAACTGCCCCGCGGACGTGGAAGGTTCTAAACCCCTGCGCACGCTCTCTGGGGCGCTTAACGTCCGGGCTCCGCCCTCTCCTGACCACGCCCCTTTCCGTCCGGGAGCTTCCCTTCTCCCCGTCTTGCCAATCATCCCCTTCTTCCCTCGGGCGACCCCGCAACAGCTCTCTGATTGGCTAATCTTGAGAGCCGGCGCCGAGGAGGGTCGGTGACGATAGGCTGTGAGCCGGTCCCGCCTACCGGCAGTTTGCGCGGGAGGCAATTGGCTGGCGTCTCCGTCCAATCAGCGGTGGGCTGTCGGATTCAAACCGGGATCGTTAGGCCTGTGGTCGGTTGGTCGCAGTCGAGTCGTTGCCTTGGCGTGAGGCGGACGTGTGGCCCGCTGTGCCCGGTCTCTGAGCCCCGACGCTCCCGCCCGCCCGCAGGATGGCCCACAAGCAGATCTACTACTCGGACAAGTACTTCGACGAGCACTACGAGTACCGGTGAGTGGGGCCGGCGGGGCGGCCTCCGCCGCGGGACAGGAACCGGGGTCGGGGTCGCCGCTGTCGGCCGGGGTTCGGCTCAGGGCCCGAGGTCGGCGGTCGAGTCAGGGTGGCTGCCCGGGGTGGGAGCGCCGGGGCCTGCGGCCTTCCGTTCCCCGCCCTTTGTTCGCGGCAGCCGAGCGGGGCGGGGGCTGCGGGGTCGGCTCTTCTTCCTGGCCTCGGGGCGCGGCCGGGCGGCTCTGGGCCTCGGCGTCGCGGGCAGCTGCGCCGGGGGCCGGGCGGGGGCTCCCGGCGGGGGCGGGGACGCGAGGGCGCGGCCGCGGGGGACCTGGCTTTTGTGTGGCTGCGCTGCGCGCCGGGGGCGAGGCGGGGGGGAGCCGGCGTTGGTGCGCTGACCGCGCGCTCCGCGGCCGCTCGTGGGGTGCGGGGTTGGGCTCCCGTCTCGGTGGAGTCAAGGTGAAGTGCGCTGAAGGCCCCGGGTCGCGGTGTGGGAGGACGCTGCGGACTGACGTCCATAGAAGCTGTAGAGGAGCTTTTCCCGGGCCCGCGCCTCCCGGGCCGGTGTCCTGCGGTCCCTGGGTGGCTCCCGGCTTAACCGGCCTCCGCGGTCGCGCTCCCCGGCGGCTGGCGTGTGTGTTCGGAGGGGCGCGCGCTGCATTTGGGAGGTAGGTTTCTTCCCGTGGCCGGGGAGAGGAGGGCCTGTGAGCTCGCAGCTGCTGAAGACGCCGCCCTGGAGTCCGACTTGGGTGAGGCTGAGCCTGTTTGCACGCCTGAGGAGCGAGGAAGGGGTTGTGACCCGGAGGAGCGGGGGGGGCACGTTTCTGTGGCTGTGCGTGACCCGAGTGCGGACGCCGGCCTGCGCGCGTCCCTCTCCCAGCCCAGTGCGGAGTCCGTGTAGACGCTGGAGCAGCATTTGGGAGTTGGCTCTCGGCACCTAAGTTTGGGGGGGCAGAAGTTCGGTGTTGGCTTCATCCGCAGGGGTGCGCGCCCCTGACGCAGTGTTGTGGGAGGTCAGCGGCAGTTCCTGCACTTGGTACAAAGAGCAAGCGCGATTTCATTGGGTGGCCTCCCGGCCGACCTAGCAACGTGGCACAGTCGTGCTAGGGCTAACCCAGGCTGCCCTCTTTTGTGTAAATAACGCCAGGTGCGTGCTTAACTCACCAGCCGCAGACCAGAGTTAAGCTGATGACTGTTGAGGGCTCACGATGGGTTGTGGTTCAGTTTTCGATTGGCAGTAATCATTGGCTACGATACTGCCACTGTGCAAAGCTTGGGTTCAATTTTCTTTTGTGCCAGAAAGTGTGACTGACCAGAATACACATTTCTCAGCCCCACAGCCAACCGACTCTCAGGTAGACAGAGGTTTTATATCGGTCAGGAGATTTGGTTGGTGCTAGTTGCCGGCTGTATGACTTTACTGCTACTGGAAATGGTAAAATGGGTCTGCGAATTGTGATTTGTAAAGAACTTTATACTGCAGTGGAGGGGTGCAGACTCGCCTTTTAGAATTTTACGAAGCTGCAATTGTACACATCCTTTTTTTTTTTTTTAAAAGATTTTATTTATTTATTTAACACAGAGAGATTGCGATCACAAGTAGGCAGAGAGGCAGGCAGAGAGAGAGGAGGAAGCAGGCTCCCCGCTGAGCAGAGAGCCCAATGTGGGGCTCCATCCCAGGACTCCGGGATCATGACCTGAGCCGAAGACAGAGGCTTTAACCCACTGAGCCACCCAGGCGCCCCAATTGTACACATTCTTGAAGCTTTTGACATTGAAGAGTATTGCATGTTTTCCTAAAAAAAACTTAAAAGTTTCGGATATAGGTAATTCGGATAGAAGTCACTAGCTTATAGGAAAACTGGAAGTCTTTGTGCGAGGTTGCCAGGTACACATATACGTGAGACTTGGGGTTTTTTTTGCTTTTTAATTTGAACAAAGCAACTTGTAGAGTATACAAGGACTCATCTACTACAGATCTAGAATGTTGGATAATGGGAAACACAAATTAATAAATTACTTTTCCTCTTATACAGAAGTCTCTATGGGTTTGGGATGTCAGTTTTACAGTCAGGGTTCAAACTAAGTTTTTAGGCTTCTGTGGTCTCAGGTGGTTTCTCTGGCTCCCTGATAACATTAGTCGGCTTCATAACTCACCAGGAAAGACTTAGAAAAAGAGTTGGCCATGTTCTTTCCTTTTGAAGACAGTTTCCGTAAGTTGTATATTTTTTGCTTATATCCTGTTTGCCAGGATTTAAGTCACCAGAGGTAGCTGTAGGGGAGGCCGGGATGTTTTGGATAGCTATGAGCCCGACTTGGGCTTGGAGGATTCTATTCCTGAAGAGCACTGAAACAGCAAGCAGTCTCTTAGAGAAAAGGCAAATCCTAAACAAAATACTTTATGCTTTTGGACTGTATATTCTTCTGTTCTGAACATTAGGCTGTCAAAAATCAGAATTAAAGGTAGTAGGCAGTCCTCAAGATTGATGCCAACAGTAATGTAACAAGGGTTGCTTTAAAGATCTTTGATTATTTTGAACTCAAATGTCAAGCGTCCTAAAAATGCATCTCTAAAGTGACCATATTTGTAGGAAAGGTGTATTTACTAATACTTGGCTGTATCTTTTTAACAGGCATGTCATGTTACCCAGAGAACTTTCCAAACAAGTCCCGAAAACCCATCTGATGTCAGAAGAGGAGTGGAGGAGACTTGGCGTCCAGCAGAGTCTAGGCTGGGTTCACTACATGATTCATGAGCCAGGTAGGGGTTGCCATCTAGGAAAGCATCCACTGAAATCAAGAAGTAGTGGTTGTGGTTGTTGAAAATTAAGTAATACTGGTATTCAGTGGAATTTCCAAAGCAACCCTGGTAAGTTCGACTCTTCTTGTATGGCTGATTCCTTTCCTCCCTAGGAAGAATTTACATTTTGTAGTAAATAATAACACATGAGTGAAAGGAATACATTACTCTACCTGCAGAAAGATTAGGAGTTTAAAAAAGTTAAAAAAAAAAGTCAATTCTGTTACTTTAAAATGTATCATTATTAATAAAGTATTTTACCGTAAGTATAAGCAATCCTGGTGACCCATCTCTTTAAAAACTAAGGACTTACTTTAAGACACTTTTAAGTGTCCCTAAGTTCTTTGCGTAGAAGTTAACAATTTGGATTGTTAACTTACATTAACATCATTGTTAACTTACATTACAATCCAATCCAATTGGAAGTTAGCAATTTGGAGTGATTTGTTTTTTCCTTTAGTAGTCTATTAAAGGATGATTGGGATCTGCCACACCAAGGTCAAATAAGGTAACCTAGTGAGTGAACCTTGCTATGTGTTACGAGTGTTTTATTGTGTGGATTTTACCAGAGTTTCCCGGATTTGAAATGGTAAACTAAAACTCATGGGGTCCAATTCTTCTTTTGTGGTATCAGTAAATAAATCTAACATAAACAATTATAATGTTTTGAGCAAATTTTGAGGGCATGATACAGAAACAGAATTAGGTGGAACAGAGCCTGTTTTCTGCTCTTAAAGAAATAGCAATAGCATCAGAAACTGACTTAAAACTTTCTCGGGATTGGGGGCATCTAATGGTACCAGAGTTCAAAACTCTAGAACCCTGGGCTCCCACCCAATGAAACAGATCCCAGAAAGGGGCACCTGGGATCTGCACTTTTTACAGTATGGTGGTTTTTGAATTTGGTGTTAGGTGTCTTTCCTTTTCACTGGAATTGAGATCCTAAAGATAGAAACCGTTCTCCTCAAAGTGGCTTCTCTACTTGACATCTCTTTTTCCAGGGTAGGTAAAACACTGTGGGGAATGTTCTTCTCCATCAGGTGGTTTTCTAATGTTTATAGTTGACAGTGACTTAAAAAAAAAAAAAAAAAAAGATTTTATCTACTTATTTGACAGGCAGAGATCACAAGTAGGCAGAGAGGCAGGCAGAGAGAGACGGGGGAAGCAGGCTCCCCGCTGAGCAGAGAGCCCGATGCGAATCTCCATCCCAGAACCCTGGGATCATGACCTGAGCCGAAGGCAGAGGCTTTAACCCACTGAGCCACCCAGGCACCCTGACAGTGACTTTTGAAGCAAAGTTTATTTCAAATATATATATATATTTTTAAGATTTTATTTATTTATTAGTTAGAGAGAGCACAGGCAGGCAGAGAGGCAGGCAGAGGCAGAGGGAGGAGCAGACTCCCCACCGAGCAAGGAGCCCGATGCGGGACTCGATCCCAGGACGCTGGGATCATGACCTGAGCCGAAGGCAGCCGCCCAACCAACTGAGCCACCCAGGCGTCCCTATTTCAAATATTTTGATAAGTGACAGTTGATAATAGATTTATTTTGGCTTAATTGAGAATTTCAAATTTTGGTTGAATGAAACTTAACCATATTCTGTTAAAATTATATATTTTGTTTCCACAGAACCACATATTCTTCTCTTTAGACGACCTCTTCCAAAAGAGCAACAAAAATGAAGTCTACCTGGGGATCGTCAATTAAGTCTTTTTCAAATTTAATGTATATGTGTATATAAGGGTAGTATTCAGTGAATACTTGAAAAATGTACAAATTGTTGATCCATACCTGTGCATGAGCTGTATTCTTCACAGCAACAGAGCTCAGTTAAATGCAACTGCAAGTAGGTTACTAGAAGGTGTTTAAGATAAAATTTCTAGTCAGTTTTTCTCTTTAATATAAGTGCCTGTTTGACTTTACCTGTTACTTTTGTTAAATAAAGTTTGTATGTTGCATTTATCATTGAAGTTATTGGGGTTTATTTTCTAAGGTTGACTTGTGTCTATCAAGGATAGATGATTTCAGTTCTACAATTTTGGTCTGGAGGAAATAAATTCAAAGAAATAGGATTAAATGGGTTTAAAATAGCTTGGTTTGGGGAGGGTATGACTTAATTCACTTGTGAAGAAACAGTTTATAGAGGCAGAGTTCATAGCTCTATTGCTAGTTTAGTGTCTGGAGAATTGGGCAGTTCTAAGGACTGCCACATCTGCTGGCCTTGAGGGAAACCACTTATCCCTGCTTCTGTTTTACTCCATGTGCAAAGCAGTGGTAATGTTTCCTATAAAATAGCACACACAGCATTTTAAAATGTAAAACACCATTCCATATGGAGTTTGTGTCTGTAAATTGTCTTTTTAGCTGCTACAGAAATATTCCTGAGCTAATTTGCTGTGCTTGGGAAAACTTTGAAATGTATGCTCCTCTCCTGAGAAGGGGCGTCCTTACACAGAAACTGGACCCGAAGCGCTACACGTGCTGCTGCGCAGCCGCCCAGACCCTACTTGTGCGCCCAGTGACCCATCCCGTAGCCAGCCAGGGAGACTCAGGGACTGCCAAGTAAAGGGAGTAGTGACCCCGCGGCAGCCGCACACCAGGCCTGTGGGGGCGCGTTCAGGCGTGTTTAATGCACCTGCGGGTCCCACGCGAGACCACCTGGGCCCGGAGGGGAAACTGGGCGGTGCCCGCATTAGCCGCTTTGAGTAGCACCTGGTAGTGAATGAACCCAGGCTTCCCTGCAGGGGCAGCGCCGAGAGTGCCAGCCCCTGACCCTCACCTAGCTCCCAGGCCCCACCTGCTCCCGCGCGGACCCGCCCGCTGTTGCCAATAGTTGAGAGGACTGAGCAGTCCGGGAATTCTCGTCCTTGTTCACGGTCAGTGCTCCAGCCCCTGGCGCTTCACTGCACCAAGTCCTCCTGGCCTCCTGGGCGTGGAGCCCACGTCTTCCGCTTCGGGTGCCCCTGGCCAGGCCGCGTCCCGGGGCTAGCCGCTGTCTTTTCCGCGGTGAGGGCAGTCGCCACCGACAGACGGCGGCCGCCGCCATGCCGGACCAGGGCCGCCCGCGCGTCCATTTCCGGCCGGAAGCAGGGGTCAAGGGGGCGGGACTGGGTGCGTTTCTGTGACGCACTTCCTGGCGTCCGCTCCGAAGGCGGAAAAGCGGGGAGCCCGAGCGCCGCGCGTCCGTGCCGCGGGCCGACGGGGCGGCTGCTGGCCTCCGGGGCCGGGCCTCCTCCGAGCCGCGCGTCATGGCGTCGGAGGGGCCCCGGGAGCCCGTGGGCGAGGTGAGGACGGCGCCCCGGAGTGGGGGTCGGGCGTCGGGGTGGGCGCGGGCGGGGGACAGCGCGGGGCGTCGGGGCGGCCGCGGTTAGCCGGGGGAGAGCCGGGGGAGGACCGGGCGCCCGGGACTGCGCCCCCGCGCCGGCTCGCCGCGCTCGCGCCCGGAGCTCCCGCAAACGTTGGCGGGAGCGCGGGCGTCCGCCGGGCCTGCTGGGCCGCACCGCTAGATGGAGCCCTGGCGGCCGCCGCGACCGGCCCAGGATGGACGGGAAGGCGCCCAAGTCAGCCTCGCGGGCGGCCGCGGAAGAGCCGATGCCCGGTCACATCCCAGGGCTGGGTGACAGCACAGTGGTCCGGCAGGGCTGGCTTTGGCTCGTCCACAGAACAGCTCCTGGTGCTTCGCCGGGGGACAGGAAAGCGTTTACATAACTTTTCTTTGAGAAATTCAGTGGAAATAAAGCTCCGCACTGCGTTTTAGTGTTTGAGGCAGCCCTTCAGCCGCGGGGCCTGCCCTCTGCGGTTCTCGGTTCCCCGTGACCGCGGCGGAGACGGTTGCACACGCGCACGCAGGTGGAGGTTGTCCCTCCTCTGTCGGCTGGATTGGGTTTTATCTCCGCTTTCCCTGCTGCTCTCCCCCCCCCCCCCCCACCCGGCGTTAACGTTTAGTAGACCCCTTCTTTTACTGAAAAGGCACTGGGGGAGAGGTTGTTAGCAGCCAGGGGCTTGCTTTCCTGAGGCCGACGTACTTGAACAACAGACGCTCTTGGGACAGGCATTTCTGGGCTGCTAGAACCCAGCGGCTTTCCATGGGTTTTTTGTTCACATTTGCTTTACATCCAAATGTATGTAGTCAACCCTCCCCCCTTTTTTTCCCCAGGGCATCAAGTTGTCCGCAGATGTCAAACCGTTTGTCCCCAAATTTGCGGGGCTCAGCGTGGCATGGCCAGAGTCTTCCCAAGCTCGTGTGTTCCCTAGCTGCGCGGCCGCCTACTACCCGTGTGTTCAGGAGCTCCCTGTGCCTGAGTACGTATCCTTCTCCCTGTCTCGCCCTCCCCGGGGACTGAGCGGGGATTCCACTTTGAAGTCGCTGCACCTGACTTGGCCGGTGTTCTCAGGACGAGGCTGCTCCTCAGCCAAGAAGGGCCTGAGGGCAGTGGCACAACTTAACTGCGTCCTGCTCCAAAAACAGAAACCTCAGCTCTCCATACTTGTGGTTCTTTTGGACAAAGGCAGTGTGGAGGTTGCCTTGCATACCCTAGTAGGAAATGCAGTTTTCAGGGTTCATTTGTGCATGGGGTCTGAAACTGTATCCCCATGTCCAAGGGGAGATGAGGTGGCTGGGGGTGTAGAGGGGCAAGCCCAGAGAAATCAGCGTGCTCTGTGCTTGTAGGTTGTAACACTGTGAAATCTTGCTTGGGGCTGGAGTGCGGGCTCGCCACCATGGCTGCTCTTTTTGTTGGGTAGTTCTTTGGGAATTGCTGAGTTTTGCTTTCTACCACTTTTCCTTATAAATGTCCTGTGGATATGAAGTCTAGAAGCTTGGGTTATAAAATTCTTCTAAATCGGAGTTGAAAGAAGGCTTAGGTTGGTTTTTCAATTTTCCTTTTTCTTCTCAAGTTTCATTCTTTAGGTATTTATACGATGGTTTCCATTAATAGTTGAATTTAGAAAGCCGTGCCTTAAACCCTTTATGTAATTGTGCAGAGTACCTGATTTTTTAACGGTCTGCGTTACCTTTGTGCTTATGTAAGAGTCCTTGTCTGTATGTTCCTTTGCTGTGGGTCGTACTTGTTTCTTTCTCATGCCTGCATAGAGTTGATTGTACACTTCTTACACATTCTAGGTTTGTGTTCACAAGGACAAAGTTTGGAATGAATAATAAAACCATCGAGTTGTTTGGTATATATATATAGGTTGTATTTTTTGACCAAGTTGAAATTCTGCCTCTATGTGCTTTGCTGGGAACACTTGGGTTTTCCACTGTGATTTCATCCTTTGTTAAAGGAAGGTTGGCATGGGTCTCATTTGAGTTGTTCCCTACCTTGGGTGGTTCACCAAGTAAAGTATAAAATACGTCTCATTCAGTGACAGGACTTGCACCCGTTTGTTTCAGGTGGGATTCCAGTTACCTAAAGTAAAGGTGGAAAACATTCCTACAGCTAAAGTCTGGAAGTAGCGTGAATCGAGAAGAATCAGAAGCTTAAGGGTGTGCACTGTTGAATTTAAAAATTAGGTTTTTTTTTTTTAAGATTTTATTTATTTATTTGACAGAGAGACAGAGAGAGAGCATGAGAGTGGAGAAGGTCAGAGGGAGAAGCAGACTCCTTGCTGAGCAGAGAGCCCAATGAGGGACTTGATCCCGGGACTCTGGGATCATGACCTGAGCCGAAGGCAGTTGCTTAACCAACCGAGCCACGCAGGTTCCCTAAAAATTAGGTTTTTTAAACTCTTAACTTTTTTTAGCTTTAATTTTTTTTTTTTCAGTTACATATAACCAAGGAAAAGATTGGCTGACAGTATTCCTGCCTGACGAGAAAACAGTTAAGGACAAAAGAGGTGTGAAAGCGGAGGGGCAGGGTTAGGAAGGCCAGGAGCCTTTGAAGGGGACAGAATGGGGATACTTTATGTACTTGAGAGCCGATGACCTCGTCCATTCTGATGGAGGCCAAGATGTCTGCCTGAGCCGGGTTTCCTGTAAATGGAGATCCCTGCGGTGAAAGAGCAGAGTGTGTTTTTCCGTAGGGAACCGTGTTGTCTTTCCTGCCTTTCCCGCGCCTGTCCCCGTCCACAAGGTGGGCAGGTGGGGTCGTGTTATTTTTACACCCGAGAAGCCGGGGCCAGAAACGTGTGTTCAGTCATTCAGGTAGGCAGCGCCCGAAGCAGAATGACCATCTGTCCTCCTGGCCTGCACTCGACGAGCTCCCCAGGGCTCCGCTGCCGCGGGGGACGAGTGTTTGCCGAGCACTTGAGCCTGTTGCAGTCGGCGGCCGCTCTGGGCGCTTCTAGGGGAGTCTCAGCTGTGCGAACTAGTAGTCCTGCACGGAGTGTGGCTGGAGGAGCTGCTGGGGCCTGAGCGCTGTGAGACCGCGGGGGCGACTGGCGGGGGCAGGAGCAGGCGCAGGGCTCGGAGCAGCCCCGGTGTGGCCGCAGGGACCAGGCGGGCCGTGCAGGAGGTGGGGCATGGCCGGTCGCGTCTTACTTGGGACGCTCGCTCCTGGATTCTCTTTCCGCTGGAAGGGGGAGGGGCTTGAAGTTCGGGGTCCAGCAGCACAGCCTGGACTCCGGTGCCCGTTAGGGGACAGGGAACTGTTGGGTGGGAGCCACCTGGGGGCCGAGAATGAGGCCTGGAGCTGGCCGAGGTATGCGACTGCGAGTCCGAATGTGAAGTCTGAGCAGACCGAGGGGGGTCTGGGCTCAGTCTGACTAGAGACGAAGGGGGCGTGGAGGAGGGTCCTCCAGGCCAAGCCTTTGGAAGAGGGGATGGGCGTGCGAGTCCAGGCTGGCGGGGCTTTTCAGGGGGTGTGACAGAAGGGCCAGTCCCGCAGATGCTGTGGCGAGGAGGCGGTGCGGCTTGCAGGGAGGATGTTCTGGAGACCAGGGGCGGTTCGGAGGGGTGGGAGGGGAGGGGAGAGGGTGGGAGAGGTCAACAGGTGTTGTGGGTGCGGGGAAAGCGGGCCGATGAGCTGCGGGAGAAGCTGCCGATGTACACAGAAGGGTGGGCGGGAAGGTGGGGGGACAGGCGTATGTTCGTGCTGGGGGGCTGGCTGCGCGGTCTGTGACAACTGGAATTCTACTCACAAGCTGCTGGAAGCCCCCGTGGATGCTGGCAGTTGTTGCCATGAGATTTTACTGGGTGTTGTTCTCTGCTAATAATTGTATTGGCCTTGGATGGAAAGCAAAAACCAACTTCCCAGAGAAAGGGAGACCAGTGAGCACTTGTCCAAAGTCAAAGACTAGATTTTGAATCGAGCCAGGACCCACGCCCAGGGCTCTGGGGTCGCGGACGTAGGGTCGCTGGAGGACACAGCCCTCACAGCCGCTGGACCCTGCCTCCCTTTCCTTCTTCAGCTAAACTTCATTGGTCTGTTCATTTACCTGGTGTCTGGAGTTTTCTCTGTGTTTTGCTGCTGTGTTTTGCTCTCAGCCCCTCTTTGCCCACCCGCCCCCGTGAAGAATGCCCCCCCCCCCCCAAGATCTTCTGAGCTTCAGGTACGGTAAAACAGGGACTCGCATCTGGGAGCAGGACGATGCTTTAAATCATTTTCTTCTCTGCGAAGAGCAGCACTAGGCCAGGCATACCGAGAAAGGTAGAGTGTACGGGGTTTTTCTCGGGTTCTCATTAGGAAGAGTTCATTACTAGAGTTAGTGAATGGTCTTCCTGGGTGTGAGCTTCCTGTAAAATGTCGCGGGTTCAGTGGCCGCGATAGCCGGCTGTCCAGTTAGGAACTGCGCGTACGTGGATGCAGGGAAGCTTCTGGTAAGTGTGTCTCCGGTGTGGGTGGTGACTCCTTGCCCCAGAGCAGGACAACTGTGCGTTTGAGAGGGCTGCCCGGGCCTGCGCCTGCTGGCGGCCCAGCCGCGAGAGGGTCACCCGGTGCCTTGTCATCAGCTCTGGTTTTCCTGCCTTTCTGTGGGCCAGCACGCTTTGGGATTCCGTTGATTTTCTACAAGAAGATTTTCAGCTCGGGAAGTCACAGGTACATTGGCTGGTGCGCATTTGTGGGACCGAGAACAGTGTGTCTTGTGTCTCCGCTCATCTGCTCGTGTTTGGCCATTGTATCGTCTCTCGTTGCTGGAGGATTGAAGCCTCTGGCTGGATACCAGGTTTGCTCACAAAATCAGTGTTAAATTATATTTGGCCTCGCCTAGCAGCTTGAGCAAACGGGGGCATGGTGGTGTCCACACATGGCGCCCGTCTTGCCGGCGGTTGCGGCTCCCGGGCTAGTGGGCGCAGCGTCCCCTTCGCAGCTCTGGGCCTTCGAGGCCGGAAAGCACAGGATGGGGCAGTCGGTCGGGCTGGAGGTCGGATGGGGCGGTGGGGGCTCTGTGAAAGCCCCCTCTGCAGGGAGAGTGGTCTGGGTGGCCCCCTGGGCCCCCGGTGGCTGTCGAAGGCTTTTGCAGACGTCCGACGGTGTGGGGGTTCGGAGCTGTCCCTGGGCTTTGCTGCTGCCCGTCGTGCCCCGGGCGCTCGGCCCAGCAGTGAGCACGCAGCGCCCATGCGGCCCGGGCTTCGCGGCATCTCCGGGCCAGAGCCAGCGACCTCAGAAGCACTCGAGGGTTTAACTGTGCTTCTTACGGAGTAGCTCCTTGATTTGTGGTGTGAAATCCTCAACTAAAACCTACCTCCTTATTTAGGCAGAAGCTCTATGCTGAAGATGTGGCCTTTGGAGCTTCCACCTTTCCTCCTCAGTATCTGTCTTCTGAGCTCGCTCTTCACCCGGGCAGCTACTCTCCCTACCCCGCCGAGTGTTCACAGAGCGTCTGCCCCGGGCCCGGCTCCCCGCATGCTTACGGCCACCCCGGCGCCTACCGAGCTTTTCAGACCATGAAGCCGCGAGCCGAGCAGATGTGCCCTCTCCCACAAGACTCGAGAGCCCCGTTCAAGGTCAGCTCGCCACCCTGGCCGGGGTTACTGTAGCGTTTAGGGTGGGAAGAGCTGGCCGGTTCTCACCAGCTCTTTATTTAAGTATTTATCTAAGCATATATCTCTTTTGTATATTTAAGAACTGATTTTTGTTTATCCTTTTTTTAAATGGTTGTTCTGAATACTTAAGGATTTCCAGCTTTAAGCCTTTTTTCATGGTGCTGGTTTGCTTAATTCATGGGGCTTTTTAATTCTTCCTGCAGAAAAAAACATATGATGAGCAGAAGTTTGACAGCAAGAGGGCGGATGGATCTTTGTCATCTGATATAAAATCAGTTAGAGGTTCACATCCTGTGTCCGTTCACGCAGACGCGGCCTTGAAACCAGGTGAGGACCGCATACTGTCTGATGTTCCGTTGTCCTTCCCACCCACCCCAGAATGTCACTGTTCTCTCTACACCTGTTTCTGCGGAGGCCGGTGGACTCTGGTGGGATCCTGGAGGCTTCTCCGCCCAGGGAGGGACCTGTCGTGGGGGAGCTCTGTGCTGTGCCCTAGCATGGTAGGACCTGGCTCAAAGCCACATGGCAAGTAAGGGGCACCCACAGGCCTCAAGACATGTCCTTCAGTAAATCATAGGTGCATCCCTTGGACTATATTTGACCATGCTCATTCCTGAAACAGCTTCTCTGGTGTTCTGTTGGGACACTTTTTGACAGGTGGGAGAGTTTGCATTTTGAATCCCATCCTGAGCAGCTGCCAACCTGGGGCAGCGTAGTTACTCAGGGACATGTCTGCTCCGGCCTGGGAAACTGCTGTTCCAGGCTGTGGCTGCAAGCTCGTGGCTGCAGTGGTGGCAGTGATGGTCTGGTGCTGTTTGGTGGCTTATGTATAAAGAGAGCCAAAACTTTTGTAATCGTGTAGTTACTAGGAACGGCCATTTTATTTACACGTAGAGCTTACGTCACTCGGTATATGTTTCTCTTTGGGTTGGCTTCACTCAGAAACCATTTGGTGCAGGGCAGTTTGCAAGGGAAGTTGAGCGGTTCACCATAGTGACTGGCTTCATGGCCTTACAGTCCACATCAGGATCCCAAGTTTACTTCTACTTGCTTTCTTCCAAAGCTCTTCTCACGTGTGGGGGAGTTCTCACTGAGGAGAAATTTGTTGGCGTCTCTGTAAATCTGCAGGACTCTGCAGTGTGTGTGGAGAACAATGAGATCAGGCTGCAGTAACTAGATCGTGAGCTGTAGAATTACGCCTCCGATCTGCAGGGTGCTCTGCTTTCTCCTGCCTGCTGGCCCGACCCAAGCAGCCGGCGCTCCGGCCCTCGCTGCTTCCCATCACTACGCAGGTGGCGTCTCAGGCAGGTGGCATCTCTGGCAGACGGCGGAGGGCATTCGGACAGGCCCGTGTTGGTGCGTCAGCGGCGATAGACGTCCTGCCCTGCAGTTGAGGTGTGAGTACGGGTCTTCACACCATATCTACATTGTCACCCCTTTCGATTCCGTTGATACAGATGGTTATCAGAAACGAACAGACAGGAAATCCAGAATCGTTGAGAAAAGTGTCTCTGCCTCCAAACCCGGGTTTGAATTGACCAGGTTGGACTTTCCTGAACTGCAAGGTCCAGAGAGCAGTGAGACCTCAGAGACACAGAAGCAGCCCAAGTGGGGCCCTCTGCGCCCCGCCTCAGCCGACCTTTCTCTTCTCAGAGAGGTGGTGAGGCCTGCCGAGGTGAGTGCGGGGCCCTTGCTCTGTTTCCCTCCTCTTCTCTCCTTTCCTTCCTTCTCCCCACACGCCTTTGCAGGTGCCTCTTGTTACACTCCATCTTCCCGTGGGGGCCTGGCGTGCACACACAGGACCATCTGCCTGGACTCTTTCCAGCCTGGTGTGGGCCCTAGTACAGCTGATTCCGAAAGAATTGCCGAATGCGCTTCCTGGTGCTTGCTAGCTGCGGGGGACGGGCGTCGGGCTCCGGCACGGCCCTGCTGCGTAGACCCTGGTCCCCTCACTCCCAGCATTGCATTCCGACAGCACGTTCGCAGTAGAGACAGACGGGTTTTTTCAGTCCAGCAGTATGTCAGACTGCATAGGGTAGCCTCCGGTTTTTCAGGCTTTTCTGTACCTCTCTCCTTGATGCGATCATAAGCTCGGAAGAAGCATAATCACCGTGTTTTGTTTGCCACTTAATGATTTTAAAATACACTGTGTTCCGCATTGGGTCTTGGAGTTTCAGTCCATCCAGCTTCCAGGAAAAAACATCCTGAGGTTAGAAGTCCCTAAGGTGGCTTTTTACCAGTTTCTGCCAAGAGAGGGCGGGAGGGCAAGGAGGAGGAGGACACGCGGAAGGAGCCCCCCCGGCCATCTGCCTGTGGAATGGAGTGGGGGCTCTGCTTTCTCGAATGCACTTGGGTGCCGGGCCACTGACACCCAGAGGCGGGCAGGGTGGCTTGCCGTGTGCAGAAGGTACCGCGTCCCGCACGCATTGACGCTGTGCGCCGCGGCGCGTCCCTGCGGCTCAGCCGTGACGAGGCTGGTGGGCAGGCGGGCTGGGCCGGAGGACTCTGGCTTGGCAGCTGTGTGACCCCTTTGGTCCCGCTGCGTGTGTGGAGTTGCCGAGGCTCGAGGGGCTGCCCGTCTGCATCCCTGTGGTCAGTGCATAACCCAAGCCTGTGAGCCGCTGTGGGAGTAGGACAGGCCGCCAGGGAGCTGTTGTGTCGTGGTCACCGGCCACACACATGCGTCCGGACGTGAAGTGAGGCACGTGGCGCTGGGAGGGTGCGTCTGGGCTCCTCGCCGGAGGCTGTGTTCACACCCTTGAGTTACGCGGGGACCTCTGACTTCTTGCGGAAGAAACTTTCCTCCCTATGTTAGGGGTATCTTTGAACATGAGAAGTATTTGAAACAGTTGACCTTGAACAGCTCGGCCTTGAGCTGCATTACACATGGGTGTTTTTGATAAACACAGGATAGGACGGTAAACGTTTTCTCTTCCTCGTGATTCTCTCGGCGATGTCCTCTTTGGCTCCCTGTGCTGCAGGACGCAGGATGTGGCGCATGTGACGTGCGCTCTGCCTTTTGGCTCTTGATGTGGTCGGTCGGGGTTCTGGGCAGTCGGGGGCTGTTGGTCGTCGTTTGGGGGCTCACAAGTCCCATGTGGAGTTTCGACTCTCCAGGGGTCAGCACCCCAACCCCCACGTCGCTCAAGGGTCACCTCTAACTGTCTGAAGTTGTACAAGAGAAAACCATGTTAAACACTTACATTTTTTTTAATGGTGCACTGTGGGGCCTGAGGGGATCCCCTCACTTTGAAGATAGGCATATGTAGGACTTTGTGTGTGAGTTTTTAAAACTTTTGGCATTTTTTCATGTCATGAAGTAGTTTTTGAAGACCTGTTGCACTGACCCTTGATGGGTACGTGTATGTAACCGCTCTCGGACAGGTAAGCCTTGGTGAGCAGGTAAGTTGTACTCAGAGAACAGGCTGTGTTCAGTCATTTTATTGCTTGTTACTGGGCTCCGATTTAATGAATCGGCCAAGTGGGAAAAGTTTTGAAGGCTCTGAGCTTTAGAATTTAAGTCCATTCAGATTGGAATGGCTCACTTTCCTTTTGCCCTGAGTGCTGTGGTCACCCTGAGGTCATCCTGACGTCTGTCTTTGTGTGCTTACGCACCCCTGTGTCATTTGCTGCCTCATGTTCTGTGTACATTTGTTGTCTCTGTGGACCTTCTCAGGGATTTTTTGGGACTTTGGGGCGTTTTCATGGTGCATGTTCTCCCCTCCCCGCCCCAAGGCAGGGGCCCTGCAGCCTCACGTGGTGGGGGCACGTTTGTGCCGGTGCAGAACTTGTCTATCATGTAGTTTAGCAAGTTGTGTGGCACGTGAGCTGGGATCCCCTTAGTGTGGGGCCTGTTCTCCCCGCTGGCAGAGAAGTAGGGGGACACTGCGAGCTCAACTGAACACTGGGTGGTTTCTCCTACAAGGAGTGAAATTTGATGTTACGTATGTTTTTACTTATTTCGGATTATTATTATTATTATTTTAGATCTTGAGAGCTAGATGAGGGTGTGATGGGACGGGCAGAAGGAGAGGGAGAGAGAGAATCCTAAGTAGGCTCCACACCCAGTGCCGAGCCCGACGTGGGGCTTAGTCACACATCGCTGAGATCATGACTTGAGCTGAAACCAGGAGTTGGAGGCTCAACAGACTGAGTCACCCAGGCGACCCTGGAATTTTTAATTAGCATTTTTTTTTTTTGAGATTTTACAAATGGCAAGGGAAGCTATATTTAAAAATTAAGTGATTACTTTCAATTTGAAATAGTAAGAAGATGCTGGTTTGCCTTTTAGGGTGAAGGGGCGGTGAGAAGCACGGACGCAGCAGAGTCCATGACCAGCCGTGCTATGGCCGGGCCCTCCTCCTGCACCAGAGGTAAGAGGGGCTGCCGCGGCTTTAAGATAGAGGACCCTGTTGTGCAGGCTCAGTGCATCAGAAGGGGTTTTGTTTCGAAGCCTTCTTTAAGACAGCTGATGGGTTGTGGACAAGGTGATCTCATTGGGAGAAGCTGTGAGTGTACACGAGATCCCACATCATTGTGCGAGGAGCGTAGAGTGGGAGTGAAGAATTCCAAGTGAAATGTGTCTGGTTTGTTCAATTAAGGGAGAAATTTTATGAACTCAGAAATGACTGCTTCCTGAAGTGTAGCCTGCACCAGTGGTTCCCAAAGGTCTAGGTAGCAGGACCCCACAGCACCCTTTAAAAAGCCCCAGAGAGGCGCCTGAGTGGCTCAGTGGGTTAAAGCCTCTGCCTTTAGCTCGGGTCATGATCCCAGGGTCCTGGGATCGAGCCCCATGCCAGGCTGTCCGCTCAGCGGAGAGCCTGCCTCTTCCTATCTCTCTGCCTGCCTCTCTGCCTACTTGTCATCTCTGTCTATCAAATAAATAAATAAATCTTTAAAAAAAAAAAAAAAGCCCCAGAGAGCTTCTGTTTATTTGCACGATAGTGATTAGTCATCCGGGTATTCAAAGTTAAAACTGAGAAATTCTAAAAATGACTTCATAATTCTCTTACAAGTAAAATGATAAACCATTACCAGTTAACATAGCATTTTTTTTTTAAGATTTATTTATTTATTGGAGAGAGGGAGAGAGAGGCAGGAAGAGAGGATCTCAAGCAGACTCCCTGCCGAGCACAGAGCCCTACACGGGGTTCGATTCCAGGACCCCGAGACTGTGACCTGAGCAGAAGTCAGGAGTCAGATGCTCACCTGACTGAGCCACTTGGTGTCCCAACATAGCGTATTGTTATGGAAATAACTTCTCTAAGGTCAGACCTTAGTGAGGAGAGCAGCGTTTGTTTGTTTGCAACTCTACAGCCGGCTCAGGGCAGCCAGGGCGCGCGGTGGTTTCACTGTCCCGCGTCGTGCGGGGTCCCAGAAATCCCGCTGGACACTCAGGAGCAGGAGCGTGGGGCGGCGCAGGGCCCGTTCCTCCTGTCAGGGAAATGGTTTTGACCTTAGACCCCTGGAAGGCTCTGGAGAGCCTCAGAACGTACTTAGAGATCTGGCGGGGCTGCCCCAGAGTGACCTATTCAGAGAGCATTCAGTTATTCTGCCTTTAATCTTTCTGAGTAGCTTGTCCTAAGGGGACATTTTTACAGAATTATTTGTGGTGTGTCCACAAGTGTGTGTTCGTTTGCCACGTGTCATGTGTAGTATGTGTGTGCTTTGGTAGAAACCTTCACATAAGAGGGGACTTGAATGGTGTGTAGCTCTGGCACGAAAGCGTCCCATCTGGTCCCCTGGGGGGACACCACTGGCTGCCCAGGGTCAGCCCAGGTCCTCTTCTGTCCAGGCCGCCTGGGGAGAAGTGTGGCGGTACTTGGGCCTGAGGTTAAAAAAGAAATTACCACTCGTTCTGGTAGCTGAGGACCAAGATCTTTGACTTTCGGTGTTACTGGTACCCAGCAAGGTTAGTAGGGCCAAAACTTGATCTTTGCCCTATTAATTTTTGTGTGTTTGCCCTGTGGACCTAATTGTGGGTTGTTACTTCTTTTTTTTTTAAAGATTTTATTTATTTATTTGACAGACAGAGATCCCAAGTAGGCAGAGAAGCAGGCAGAGAGAGAGGAGGAAGCAGGCTCCCTGCTGAGCAGAGAGCCCGATGTGGGGCTCGATCCCAAGGACCCTGAGATCATGACCTGAGCCGAAGGCAGAGGCTTTAACCCACTGAGCAACCCAGGTGCCCGGGTTGTTACTTCTTAACCAGAACTGTGGCTTGTCTCCCCACCCGCACCCCAAAATTAAAGAGCCGGTTGCTAGGAAAATCACGCAGCCTACACGTTAACTCAGCATGTGTGTTCCAAGAAGAAAGCTTAGCAAATGCTCTAGTTTCCAAGAGAATGTTTTGAGCACCAGTCTGAATTTAATTATGCTCTGAGTAATGATCTCACATAACGCGTGTTTAGAATTTCTAAGTAGTTTTATTTTACCGTCGGGATGGCTCACGCACTTTGGTTATCTTTGAGCAGAGCTCTCTTGGACACCAATGGGTTATGTCGTTCGGCAGACGTTACCTACAGAACGGTCTGCAGCCCCTAAAAACGTTACTTCCATGATAAACCTGGAGATGGTCTCTTCGGCAGCAGACCCTCAAAGCATCAGTATGTCACCCCCTGAAGTTTTATCTTCGGGTCCTTCCTACAGAGAGAAACACGTCCACTCCGCTAAGAAGGTACGTGTCGTGTTGGATTATGCTGGTCTCCTGTGCCACCGGGTAGTCTTCTTTTCCCCGACCCTAACAGTGTTCATTCTGTGCTGTAGGCACTGCTGTGAGCCAGTTGTACTTGTGTCTTGAAAAAGTAGAACCTCAGCCAGGGAGCCCCGGTGCTAGCATCAGAGCAGGGGGCGGCGTAGATTCTACCCCCGCACCCGTAGAGCATCTGTGACCCGGTTCTGAAGCCTTCAAAGGAGAGATGCTGCCGACGCTCACGCTCTGGCGTGTAGACTCCGGCCCTCCTTCCCCCTGGTCTTTCATCTGTTGCAGTTAAATTGCTTTTCCCTACTGGGGTGAGGCCAGCAAGACAACCGAATTCCACCTCCTGTGGTCGCCTGGCACAGGTCGCAGCTGCTTTGCGGCAGCGTCGCAGAATCCATTTTCCCTTTCAGGTCAGATCGCAGGCTGTGGTTTTCATCAGTCCCTGGATCTGTTTCTCCACGAGCCTTTCTTCCTGGTCTGGATTTTGTTCTTGATTTTCACCGTGTGTTGGTACATTACTTTAGGTGGAAATGTGGCCGTGTTTGTGGATGTGCGGTGACGCCCTGAGAGGACAGTTTCTGTTACCCAGAGTGTCACAGATCACCCCGTACAAACGGGAGCTGTGCTGGCGGAGGGGAACGGAGCTGCTGACGGTTACAGCGAGCTCAGACCCGGGTGCCTGTCCTCACGGCTTATGAACAGCGTGAAGGACACGGGAGGCGCAGGCGGGAGCGTCTCTGAGCACACGGGGAGCCACCCGCGGTGCGCATGTGGGCCCGGCAGGGCTCAGGCTGGGGCCGCCGCTCGGCTGCCTTCTCGCTCTCTGAACCAGACTTCCTCATGCACAGTTCAGATTCTTAGAGTAAATATTAATGATTTTGTTTTCCCATAACTTTTTCTTTTTTTAAGATTACATTTAAGAGAGAGAACACAGGCGGGGAGAAGTGGGAGAAGCAGGCTCCACGCCAAGCAGGGAGCCCGATGCGGGGCTCGATCCCAGGACCCTGGGATCATGACCTGAGCCGAAGACAGACTTTTAACCAACTGAGCCACCCAGGCACCCCTAAAATTGGTTTTCTGATTATAAGTGTAAGAAAAGCTTATTTTAGAAAAGTTCTAAGATAATGACAAAAATTTAGATCGCCTGTAGTCTTACAACCCGGGGGCATGGTCTCCTGCATAACGGGGGTGTTAGGGTCAGGATGGTGTTTCCCTCTGAAACTGTGTTGTGAACTCTTATTACTGAAATAGCAAACGTAAGCCACAAAGAGCAACTTGGGACGAGGCTGTCTCCCCTTTGTGGCCCGCCCCTCGGAAGCCTGCGTTAACGGCCGGGTATATATTCTACCTCAGGCTTCTCAGGAGGTCAGCAAAGAGAGCTTTGCTTTTTAACTTTTTTTTTTCTTTTAAACAAAAATGAGACCGTATGAGACCATTCCACACACTCATCTTTCATAGTTGACTTTTTCACTTCACAAGGTGTCATGGGCAGGTCCTCTAGGTGAGGAGGTAAACATTCTTTCCAGTAGCCGCTGGAGGGACAGTCCCCGGGGATACAGCAGGGCCCCCGACGAAAGGCCCTGCTCTCTGATGGGCCAGCGCAGCGCAGACTGGTGGCGATGAGTGTCGGAGGGGATGGCGAGGGACGGGCTGCATGGAGGTGGGCCGGCTCCGGAGCTGGGATGACAGCGCAGTCCTGGCCTGGATCCCAGTGTGGGCACACGTGCAGAGGCCCTGAGGCCGAGGCAGGTTTGACCTGACCGGGAGGGAGGGTGGGAGCTGTGGGGTCACGTTCAGCAGGTGTGGGATGGGCGCAGACGTTTGTCTGATTGGAAGGCCCCACAGGGGATTCAGATGTGTGATCGGGTTTAAGGACCGCCAGGCTGCTAGGAATGGCCCTGCCCGGATTTATTTTATTTACTTTATTTTTAAAGACTTCATTTATTAAAGAGCACTCACGAGTGCACATAAGCAGGGGGAGTGAGAGAGGGACAGGGAGGAGCAGGCTCCCCGCTGAGCAGGGAGTCTGATGTGGGACTCGGTCCCAGGACGCTGGGATCATGACCTGAGCCGAAGGCAGCCACTGAACCCACCGAGCTGCCCAGGTGCTCTCAACACACCTGGATTTATGAAAAGACTTCAGGTTGGTATTAGAGATGGTAAAATGATCTTTTCTGGCCCAGAAGTAGGTATGTCCAAGTCTGCCAGTTTCAAAGTAATCGGATAGGACAGCTTTTTCAGCAGATTTCTTTTCCTTGAGAAGTACTGTCCTGAGCGCTGGTCTTCAGAAAATAGAGGTGAAGAGCCCAGCTCTGAACAGAGCTGCCTTCTGGCTGAACAACTTAGTATCTCCAGTTTGCTCCGATTCATGAAAGGAAACATTTTAGTGAGTGTCTTATAAACTCATGACTTTGCTGTGTTTTTTCTCTCTAGTCCAAAGCATCACAAGGTGGCGATCCTGACCAGAATGAAGCCTCAAGAAAGCACAAGAAAAAGAAAGAGAAGTCTAAATCAGAGTACGAAATCCTGACGGTTCAGGAGCCGCCAAAGATTGAGGTACATTTCTGTTTATTACCGCTTTCTTGTCTAATAGTGGGCTCGCCCCAGTAGAAGTGCAGACTCACACCGGCTTCCGAAGGGAGACTCTCCAGCACTTCCCTCTGTACTCTTCGCCCAGAGCTAAAGGGAATAGCCCCCCTGCCCCCGGGTTCTCCCCTTGGGCGGGCCCCGTGCAGCGGCTGAGCCCTGGCGGACGCTCGGCGAGCAACAGGCGCCCAGGGAGTCGAGAGCCGAGTACCTGCATGGAGAGCTGGTGCTGCGGGTGCCGTAGTGCTCACGCTGGCTCCTCGGGTCTTGGTCGCTTGTTTTGGCGTGCTGGCTTTTGCAGGGTCTCCTTCTCTATCCAGAAATGTGAGTGTAATGTGCTTCACGTGGGAGGAAAATTAGAATCCCATAACTCCACCATGGGCCCTGGCCGAGAGAATTCCACAGACCTGCAAAATCCCTCTGGGAACTGTTGTGCGGTACCACAGGACAGCCCCTGTCTGGGGAGTCGCCGCGGGTTCACGCTCCGTACCAGGCTCAGTCTGACTCCCGGTGCTCGGCTCTGCTGCCTGTTCTCCAGCTTAGGGCCAAACCTGAGACTTTCCCACAAACCTGAGGGCTCCCAGGGCTCTTGGCGCACTCCCTTGAGTGTGTGAAGGCCTGTGATCCTGGCAGAGTGGTAATGATTTGGGCCAACAAATAATTCATGGAGTTCTGCTTCCATATCCCACATCGCCTTTCTGAGTCACGTAAAATGCTAACAAAAGCATCTAAGGTGTTTTTAGATGACTTCACCATTGTCATTAGAGGCCTGTTGCCCTATTTTCTATTTCATTTCTGTTTTCTAGTCTGGGAGCAGTGCACGGGACTAGAGCAGCACTCCTGAGACTAGACTGGCGGGTGCCCTAACGGAAATGCAGCTGAAGGCTGGGTGCTTGAACACTGTGCCCGGGGGCCCAGGGCCCCCACAGCCTCGGGGCCCCTGCCCACTTGCTCTCTAGGGCAGCGGGATCGGAACTGTGGTCTTTAAATCTGTTTCTGAGAGTAAAGCGGTTTGGGGCGGTTTGAGGTCCCCTTGCGAGCTCTGTGGGAGCTGGTGATAGAGAGCCCGGGCAAGGGACAGCTCGCACGTGGGCACACTCGGTTCTCGTGATCCGCGAAGAGCTAAAGGGTATGTGCTTTACTTAGGATGCCGAGGAGTTCCCCAATCTGGCCGTTGCGTCTGAAAGAAGAGAGAGAGTAGCGTCTCCGAGATGTCAGGCCAGACAGCAGGCCCAGGTAATTTTTAGATTGACGTGGTCATTGCTTTAGGCTTAACTCTTCCTGCTTAAGTAAACGCTTGAGAAAAAAATATGTCCTGGACTTCTTTATGTACGAGAAAGGTGGTTTGGTTTCGATCTCTTTCTTCATTGGAGAATCACACGCAGGGTGTCGATGCTCTAAGTGCACACGGCCTGTCCCCTCCGTAAGGAGACTGCGGGGCAGCCACCGCTGCGTCAGGAGGCGGGCGCGGACCGCCTGGGGATCTTCGACGGAGAGCGGGAACAGTTGGCGGTTTATTTGGGAAACAGGAATTCCGTTGTGAGGTGGCAGAGTCTGACAAAACTAAATAAGGAGGACCCCCCCCCCCCAGGTGGTCAGTACAAGGTGAAGAGAGGGCTGTCCTCGACCCCCTGCCCCGCGGTGGATTCGGGGATGAACTTGTGATTCGTCACCCGGGTGGAGAACTCGCACACTTGGCCCCATTTCTTCATGAGTTTCCAGCACTTTCACTGTCATTTTGCCTTCTGAAGTGGGGACGTTATTTTCACATTTGTGAGCAGTAAGATTCTAAACATTGTGCAGATTCACTGGGATTCCCGTGACCCAGTTTGGTCCTCTCCTGTCCCTGCCCTTGGGTCTCTGTAGCCACCCGTGTGGCACGTCGCACTCGCCCGGTGATGTGGGCCCTCGGGCCAGGCAGGAGAGAACATGCCGAGGGCCTGTGTGCCGCGGCTGCCCGTGTCCTCAGACCCCAGATCCCAGCCAGGGTATTTCAGAGTAGCATTTGTTTCAAGTAGAGCACACTTTGTGCCTAAATTGCACGCCTGCCGCAGGCATTTTGGGCTTGTGTAAATTCTTGGTCCCGGCCCCCTGATTTCATGGCGTTCGGTTGGCTCCCCGAGGCAGTCGGAAGTTGCGTGGTGCCCGTGAGACAGTTACGCCAATCAGTTGGTCTCAGCCGCGGACTCCGTTGCCACAGACTCCGCACACGTCCTGGTGTCCTACCTGGAGGTGTGTGCCCTTCACCATGCAGGTGCAGACAGAGACCCGGGGCTGGGAGGGGAGGGGGAAAGGGACCACCGCAGCCACCTGGATAGGTAATGTGGGATTATCTGGGTTTTTCTTTAATTTTTAGATTTTTTTTTATGGTCGCTATAAATAGGTTTCATCTTATCTTTCATATGACTTTTTGTTGTAAAGTGAAAAGCACGGTTTATAAAATATACCATCCTAAGAAAACTTCCGACTTTTTAATTCTTTAGAGTAATTATAAAAACAGCGGAAAGAAGAGCCAGATCCCAGTGCAGTTGGACTTGGGGGGCATGCTGGCGGCCCTGGAGAAGCAGCAGCACTCCCAGAGTGCGAAGCCGTCCTCCAGACCCGTGGTGTTCTCGGGTAAGTGCAGCTTCGTCTCCGGGAGATGGCCGAGCGGGCGTCGGGCAGGCAGCTCCGCGCCCGTCTCTGCAGCCGGAGGTGTGTGTGCGCAGTCCGGGCAGCATGGCACTGGGATGGGGAGAGAGATACCAGCGGGATAGCTCGGGAGCCCAGAAATAAGCCCACGTAACTACGGCCAGTGAATTTTTGACCAAAATACGTTCGTTACAAGAACAAGGAACGGTTTTGAAAAATGGTGCTGGGACCGCTGGATTTCACCTGCCGGAGAAAGCCGGGCTCCCGCCTCAGCCGCGTGCGGTGGTTTCCGCGGAGCGATGGGCCGATACAGGCCGTATCCTGTAGACCGCAGAGAGGCCTTCGAGGGTCACGGAGGTGGGGCGCCTGGGCGGCTCAGTCGGTGAGGCGTCCGAGTCTTGGTTTTGGCTCAGGTTGCGATCTCAGCTCGGGCTCTGTGCTCGCAGGGAGTCTGCTCGAGAGTCTCTCTCTCACACACAAAAAAGGAAATTTTAAGATCTGTGCTTAGGCAGTGGAGTTTTGGCTAGGACACCAAAAGCACAGGCCACAAAAGCAAAGATAGATAAACAGAATTTCACCAAAAATAAGAACTTTTGTGTAGTAAGGGACATTATCAAAAAAATGAAAAGAATTTACTTACAGAAAGCGAGAAAATGGTTGCAAATCATATACCTGGTAAGGATTTGATGTCCAGAGACGGTACAGAATCCTCCTACAGCTCAGCATTAAACACCCGCTAAAAAATAGGCAAAGGACTTGACGTTGCTCCACAAGAAGACACTGGCGTGGCCGGTAACACATGAGAAGCTGCTGGGCGCCCTCAGTCTAGACGAATTGACCCAGCGCCGCAGGGAGCTGGTTCTTCGTGCCTGCCGTGGTAGCTGTCGTCGGAACCCGGAGAACAGCAGGCGACGGCAGGATTTGCTGGAACGGGGAGGGTGAGACCGCTTTGGGAGGCCGTCCGGCAGCTCCTCAGAGCGCTGAGCCGGCCCCTCGCAGGCCTCTGCTCACAGCAGCCTTGTTCCAGAGAGCGGGAAAGGAAGCAGCCCCAGATGTGTATCAGCACAAACGGGTGGCCGGGGTATGGCCCAGCCTTCGTGCCGCCTGCCCCGGCCTGCATGACCGCGCACGCGTCCTCCCAGATGAGCCCGCGCTGCAGGAGGCAGCTGGAGTAGACGGTCCCCGAGAGGCCTGGAGGGTTCCTGGGCTGGAGGCTGTGGGGAGCTACTGCTCCGTGGGGACAGACTTGCAGTCTGGGGCCCAGAATCCTTGGGGAATAGGTGGGAGTGATGGTCACACAGCACTGTGCATGGAGTTGGCACCCCCGGGCCGGGTGCTCAGGGACGGTTACAGTCCGGATTCTTGCCGGCTCCTTACCTGTGACGGTTTAAGATGGGGCCACGCACTCACGTGCTCACGAGCCTGGAGTGTGTACCATGGCCCTTCAGGGAAAAGCTGGCTGACCCTGACCTGTCCACCCACGAATGTTGGATTTCTCCGCTGTATTTCTGAGTTGCAGACGTGGGTCGATACCACTGCTCAGTGCTCTGCGTGCGTGTCATCCGCACGAGCTCAGGCCGTTGACTAGCCTTCATGGTTCTTCTCGTCTTTGGAGGGGAGCCCGTGTATAGTGCGATGCATAGATCGTGGGTCTGTCCTCGCAGGGGAACCCAGCCTCCGTCCCCACCCTTGGGTGCTCCCTTAGCCCCGCCCGGCAGGTCCCTGCTGTATCCTCAGGTAGCCCCCTGTTCATTCTCTGTCTCCAGAGTTCCTCTTTCCTGTTCTAGAGTTTTATAGAAATGGGCTCCTGCTGCATAGTAGGCTTCGTGTGAGGCTTCCTTCACTCGTCGGGGTGTTTTCGCATTTAATCCTGTTGTGTATATGTGACTGTAGTTCCTTTTGCTTTTTTGGTTTTATTTATTTAATTTTTAAAAAGATTTTATTTATCTGTCAGAGAGAGAGAGAGTGGGCGCGAGCACAAGCAAGAGCAGGGCCAGAGGCAGAGGGAGAAGCAGGCTCCTTGCTGAGCAAGGAGCCTGCTGCGGGACTCGATCCCAGGACCCCGCGATCATGACCTGAGCTGCAGGCAGATGCTTCGCGGACTGAGCCACCCAGGGGCCCCGGTTTTTTGTCTTTTATTCAGGTGAAATTCAGGTAACATCAGAGTACCCGTTCTGAGGCGTGCCGGTCAGTGGCGTGAGTCCGTCCGCGGTGTCGTGTGGGCTCGTTTTCCTGGTTCCGCGCTTTTTCATCCTGCCAGGAGAGCCTGCCCGCTAAGCTCCCCGTTTCCCCAGCTCCTGGCAACCCCCGGTGTGCATTTTCTCTGCCGATTTACCTCTTCTGACGGGTCGTGTAAACGGGGCGGCGCAACTCGTGACCTTTTGTGTCCGTCTGTTTCCACTTGGCCGAGCGCCTTGGACGTTCACCCGTGTTCCTGCGTCTGCGCTGGGCTTGTGGTCGTGGCTGACTCGTACTCCTTGGGCCACGGTGTGTTTACCCAGTTGTCCTCCCCTGGTGGACACTGAAGTTGTCTTCACCTCTGGCTGTGTGGCTGGTGCCGTCGTACCGTTCAGGTGACAGTACTTGAGTCCCTGTGTTTGATTCTCTGGGAGCGCAGCGCTGGGCTGTGCGGTCGGGATCTGTAGTTTATAGACTCGCCAGGCCTGTCTCCGAGCCGCCTGGGTGCCGCGCTCAGCAGCCCTGAGAGCCGGCCGGTCCCGCGCCTTCGCCACCATTTGGTCCTGTCGGTGTCCGTTGTAGCCTCTCTGGGGGATCGGGGTGGCGGTGGCGTATCTTTGAAGCTGAAACGTCGCCGTGCCGTGGGTCATTTTGTGCGGGCTGCCGGCTGGTACGCAGCGAGCCCTTTGAGCATTCTGTGGCTGCGGCAGAAGGAAGCTCGCGGGACGGCCCCACGGTGGCGCAGACCGCTGGCCCCACGCACGGCCTTCCAGTTCTGCGCGCCGGGAACTGAGCCGAAGCACCGCGGGTGGGGCGTGGTACGAGCGTGTCCCTCGCGCCGCGTCCCCGGGGCCCTGCGGTGGGTCACGGGCAAGTGCATGGAGTGTGCAGGCTCCGGGCCCGTCTCAGACCTGGGTCCCTGGGGATGGGGTCAGGGTTGGGGAAGAGGTGTTTTTAGCAAACACAGGAGAGGATGTTTTGGTCTGTCCTCGTTTCCGTTACGGAAACTACTGAAGGTGGAGGGAGTGCGGGGCAGCCTCCCACGTGGCCGCTCCGCGGGTCCAGCCGTCGTCAGCTCTGTGTCACTGCCGTTGTGTCTGTGACCCGACTATCTCGCGGGAGTGCTCCTCAGCGACTGGTAGATGTTAACGTCATTTCCCGCGCAGGTACCTCGGTTGGCCCGTCTGACCGACAGTGGCTGCCTGTTCCCCGGACCCCGCGGCCATCTTCTGTCGCTCTTAGGGCACGTTTCTCACCGGTCTCCACTGTCCGGTCTGCATTTGAGTTTTCCTGGTTGTCTCCGTGGCGTTGGTCACTTTATTCCGGGCAGGACCCGCTGCTGGGTACCCCGCAAGTCTGAGTGACCACACGTGCCGGAGCTCGGGACCACGGCCCCTCTGTGGCCTTCCCTGCACGTGGCTTTTCTCCGCTCCTCCGGGGAAGGCCTGTAGGGCGCCGACCGCACACGGGGTGGTTTTCAGACCAGTCCAGCTGCCTTGGCGGGAGTGGGTAACTCCTGGGTTGCTTGTGGGCAGAGGGAGCTTTCCTCGGTAGTTAGCGTGGGGCTCGTTCTGTGTGCTCTGATGAGGGGCGAGGCAGGTGGGGCCACAAGAGACAAGAGTCGTCAGGCCGGTCCTCCAGGCGGGCACAGCCGGAGGGGCAAGCGCCAGCACAGGCAGCAGGCCGAGGCCAGGGGCGGGCTGGGGGCGACTGTTTAGGACTGATCCGTGTGGTAATTGCCAGGAGCTCTGGGCTGGAGGCATCTGGCGCTGCCTGGCCCCGGGCCCTAGGGGCACAGGCCAGGCACAGGGGTCTGGCTCGGGGGGTGGGGGGAAGGCTGGCTTTTGTGGCAGAGGCATATGCCAGGCTGGACCCTTAGGTGAACTGGCTGGCCCAGGAGGGTCTCTGTTTTCTTTGCTGAAAGCCTTGAAGATGTCAAAACAGTATGGTAAACGGAGAACGCACGAACCTCGTGCGAGGCCTCACTCGTGGGTCACGGCAGGAGTCCCTCAGCCTCATGTTTCTCAGAGCAGGTCCCTGAGTAACCTGCAGCGGCCGCGGAGAAGTCTGGAAGACTTTGAGCCGCCCTCCGGTTCTGCAGGGTGCAGCCTCTGGGAGCCCGCGGGGGCTGTGTGAGCTGTGGACCAAGCTTTCCAGACCTTCAACAGAAGGAGAAAGCCAGAGGCAGAGGAAGGGTCCTGTGAGGGGTCCAGGGTGGCTTTTTTGGGACTGGGTTCAAGCTGGACCTTTTAGGTGGGGTTGTGTGTGAACTAGCAGCTGAGCAGAGAGTCGGGGCCTCCCTCATCAGAGCTTTTCTTAAAGAAGCATCTTCTGTTTCGGTTTATAGACCCCACTGAGGCGGAGGAGAAATAGAAACTTTAAACTTGGCCAATCTGGGCGCCTGGGTGGCTCCGTGGGTTAAAGCCTCTGCCTTCGGCTCAGGTCATGATCCCAGGGTCCTGGGATCCAGCCCCACATCGGGCTCTTTGCTCGGCAGGGAGCCTGCTTCCTCCTCTCTCTCTCTCTGCCTCTCTGCCTGCCTGTGATCTCTGTCAAATAAATAAAATCTTAATGAAAAAATCTCAATAAAAAATATTGGCCAATCAGAAACTAAGAAGATAATTCTGTAATTACATGTGACTAAAAATACATAATACAGATGGTCAGATCGTTCTGAAATATTTTTAAGAGGCAAATTTTACGTTTTCGAGTTCAGGTCACTTTTTTTTAAGAATTGTGTTATGTTAGTCACCATATAGTACATCCTTAGTTTCTGATGTCGTGTTCCGTGATTCCTTGTTTGCATAGAACACCCAGTGCTCCATGAATCCATGCCCTCCTTAATACCCACGGCAGGGCCAACCCATCCCCTCACCCTTGCCCCTCCAAAACCCTCAGGTGGTTTCCTGGAGGCCATAGTCTCTCATGATTCGTCTCCCCCTCCGATTTCCTCCCCTTCACTTTTCCTTTCCTTCTCTTAATATCCTCCACTCTATTCCTTATCCTCCACAAGTAAGTGAAACCATATGATAATTGACTCTCTCTGTTTGACTTATTTCACTCAGCACAATCTCCCTTAGTCCTGTCCATGTTGATGCAAAAGTTGGATATTCATCCTTTCTGATGGCTGAGTAATATTCCATTGTGTATATGGACCACATCTTCTTTATCCATTCATCTGTTGAAGGGCATCTTGGCTCTTCCCACAGTTTGGCAACTGTGGCCATTGCTGCTATGAAGATTGGGGTGCATGTGGCCCTTCTTTTCACTATATCTGAATCTTTGGGGTAAATACCCAGTAGTGAGATTGGTGGGTCATAGAGGGAAGCTCTATTTTTAATTTCTTAAGGAATCTCCACACTCTTTTCCAAAGTGGCTGCACCAGCTTGCATTCCCACCAACAAAGTAAGAGGATTCCCCTTTCTCCACATCCTCTCCAACATTCATTGTTTACTGTCTTGTTAATTTTGGCCATTCTAACTGGTATCAGGTGGTATCTCAATGTGGTTTTGATTTGAATCTCTCTGATGGCTAATGATGATGAACATTTTTTCATGTGTCTGTTAGCCATTTGTATGTCTTCTTCGGAGAGTGTCTGTTCATGTCTTCTGCCCATTTTTTGACATGATTATCTGTTTTGTGTGTGTTGAGTTTGAGGAGTTCCTTATAGATCTTGAGTATCAGCCCTTTGTCTGTAGTGTCATTTGCAGGTACCTTCTTCCACCTCAGGTCACATTTTTTTTTTTTTTAAATTTTATTTTTATTTATTTGTTAGAGAGAGAGAGAGAGAGGAGCACAGGCAGACAGAGAGGCAGACAGAGGCAGAGGGAGAAGCAGGCTCCCTGCCAAGCAAGGAGCCCGATGTGGGACTCGATCCCAGGACACTGGGATCATGACCTGAGCCGAAGGCAGCCGCTTAACCAACAGAGCCACCCAGGCGTCCCCTCAGGTCACATTTTTAAGTAGTTTCAGGTTATTACATTGTGAGGCTGGGATTTTGATAATATTGAAATGATGTTTTGGCCAGAGTCCTAGGAATGCCCAAATCCTGATGTGCCCATCACTTTCTCTTTTGACATTACTAATGGAATCATCTTTCCCATGAAAAGTAAAAACCAGTTAAGAGGAATTCGGGGTTTCTCTTCATTCTTAGCTGAGCCAGTGCTGAATACCTCCCTGCAGAGCTTGCTGGCTACAACACAACTCAGAGGGCTTTGGGCTTGCGTCTGTCCTGGACCCCAAATCAGGTCTGCCCACCTGGCTGCCACAGTGATGAGGAGAGTTGTGCTTTTACCAGCAGCACAGGGAGGACTATCCCTGGTTACTTAGCACATGGTGCCTTGAAATCTACAGTGTGTTTCTTTTAGACAGCGGATGGTCACATTGTTCTTCCTTACACAGTCTGACAGTGGAATGCTCTTGAGTGGAATGTCTCCTTCATTCACATGTAACGTAATTGTTACTGTGGTTGGATTTACATCTGCTGTTTTGCTGGTTTTTTAATACTTGGTTCCTCTTTCAACTGTCTTATGTTAGGTGAATAATTTTATTTTTATTTATTTATATTATTTATATATTTGTTTATTTTTAGCAGGGAGAGGCAGAGAGGGAGAGAGACAGAATCCTAAGCAGGCTTCATGCCTGGGGCTGGATCCCATGATCCTGAGATTATGACCTGAGCCGAAATCAACAGTCTGACTCTTAACCGACTGAGCCACCCAGGCGCTCCAAGTAAATACTTTTAGAGTACCATTTTGAATCCTTCATTTATTTTTTCTTTACTTAAAAAAAATAATTTTCTTAAAAATATGAAAGCAAGCAGTTTCTCATGAAAAAGGAAAGTGATTGATTGCTCTAGGAATTACAGTATACGTCTGAGTTTCTGCATTGGAGAAGCTTTACGCTGGTGTAACTCTTGTCTCCCCCTCTCTCTCTGGGCTGTTGTTGACATCTGTGTCATGCCTTTGTATGTCATAAACAATGGTACGGTGTTGTAAGGATTGCCCAGTGCATTCGAGTGTTTTGAAGAAACTAAGACAAGGACTGAGAAAAGAATTTTATGTTTTCCAGCTTTATTCATGATTTTTAGTGCTCGGGATCTGTCCCCCTGAGGTCAGATACTGCAGTGGCACTTCTTCAGCATTTCTCCCGAAGGCCGTCCTCTCATATATTGTACAGGAGTTCCACTGAGCAGCAAGTTCTGTCATGCTCTGTCTGTCTAGGAACATCTGCATTTAGTTTTGGAAGGATAGTTTTGCTGGACATAGAATTGCTTCTTGGCAGTTTTTTCTCCCTCACTACAGGCATTCCTTGGAGATACGATGGGTGTGGTTCCAGACCACTGCAATGAAGTGAATGTTGCAGTAAAGCAAGTCAAATGAATTTTTGGTTTCCTAGGGCATATAAAAGGCATGTTGACTCTGAACTGTGGTCCACTAAGTGCAATAGTGCTGTGTCTAAAAAAACAATGTACATACCTTATTTTTTAAAAATTTCTAAAAAATGCTAACCATCATGTGAGCTTTCAGGAGCCATAATCTTTTTGCTGGTGGAGGGTCTTGTCTGCTGTTTAAGGCTGCTGACCCCTCGGGGTGGCGGCAGCTGTGGCCGTCTCTGAAAGTAAGAAACCCTGGAGTTTGCCGCATGGATTGACTCTTCTTCCAGGAGCAGTTTCTCCGTAGCCTGTGATGCTGCAGAACTTCTTTCACAGTAGAACTTCTTTCAAAACTGGAGTGCAGGCGCCTGGGTGGCTCAGTCGGTGAAGCATCTGCCTTTGGCTTGGGTCATGATATCAGGGTCCTGGGGTTGAGCCCTGAGTTGGGCTGCCTGCTCAGTGGGGAGCCTACTTGTCTCTCTCCCTCTGCTTCTCCCACCCCTCAAGCTCGTACTCTCTCTCTCTCAAATAAATAAAACCTTAAAAAACCCTGAAAAACTGGGGTCCATCCTCTCCAACTCTCCTGCTGTGTTACAGCTACGTTCGTGTGATATTCTAAATCCTTTGCTGTCACTTCAACAGTCTTCACGGCATCTTCACAGGGTGTAGATTCCTTCTCAAGAAACCACTTTCTTTGCTCTCGTAGGAAGCAAGTCCTCGTCTGTTCAAGGTTGGTCGCGGGATTCTAGCAGTTCAGTCCCGTCTTCAGGCCACACTTCTGATCCCGCTTCTCCTGCTGTTTCCCCCACATCTGCAGTGACCTCCTCCACCGCAGTCTTGAACCCTTCAAAGCCCCCCACGAGGGCTGGAATCAACTTCTTTCAGACTCCTACGAATGTTAATATTTTGATCTCTTCCAGATAGTGAATCATTTCCAGGATGTTTTCAGTTTGCTGTTCCCTGACCCATAGAGCAGTCACTGTCCGTGGTAGCCACAGCCTTACGGAATGTATTTCTTTAAAAATAAGACTTGAAAGTCACGATAACTCCTTGTTTCAGGGCCGCAGAATAGATGTGTTACCAGCAGGAGAACAATGTTAATCTTGTTAATCTTGCCAGAGCTCTTGAGTGACAAGTCGCACTGTCAACGAGTGCTTCTCTTTTGAGCGGAATCTTTTTTTCTGAGCCATAGCTCTAACAGCGGGCATAAAGCCGTGAGCTGTGTTGCAAACAGACGCGCTGGCCCCAGCCAGGCTCGCTTCTTCCATGTAGAGGTCACAGGCAAAGTAGATCTAGCATGATGTTCCCCCTCAGTTCCAGCGCACGGCACATAGAGTGTCACAGGTGTTTCAGGTGTACCGTGCCGGAATTCAGCAGTTCCGTAGAGTACTCGGTGCCTCAGGATCGGCAAGTGCTCGTAAACCTCATCACCCATCTCACCCGGTCCCCTCCCCGCCTCTCTGGTAACTGTCCGTTTGTTTCATGTAATTAAGAGTTTGTGTTTTTTCTTTTCCTTTGTCTCTTAAATTTCACATGAGATGAGTGAAATCATGTTATTTGTCTTCGTCTGCCTTATTTCGCTTATTGTTACACTGTCTGGATCCAGCCTGTTGTTGCACATGGGAAGATTTCCTTTTTTTTTCTTTTTATGGTTGAGTAATGCTCCAGCGTATGTGTGGTTATATACCACGTCTTTGTTCATCTGTCAGTGGACACTTGGGTTGCTTCCGTATTGGCTGTCGTAAATAATGCTGCAGGAAACAGTGGTGCATATCTCTTTTTGAATAAAGTGTTTTTGTGTTCTTTCAGGAGCTACCCAGTAGTAGAGTTATTGGATCACAAGGTAGCTCTATTTTCACCTTTCTGAGGTGCCTCCATCGTGGTTCCCTGGGCAGCTGCACCAGCTTGCGTTCCCACCAGCAGCGCTCGAGGGCGCCCTTTCTCCATATCCTATTCAACACTCGTTTCTTGTGTTTTCGGTTGACGCCATTCTCACAGGTGCGAGGGGCTGCCTCACTGTGGATTCGATCTGTATTTCCCTGGTGATGAGTGATGTTGAGCATCTTTTCCTGTGTCTGCTGGCTATCTGGATGTCTTTTTTAGAGAAATGTCTGTTCATGTCTTCTGCCCATTTTAAAATGGATTATTTGTTTTTTTAGGTATAAGTTGTGTAAGTCGTTTTTATAGATTTTGGACGCTAACCCCTTATTTGATATGTCATTTGTAAATATCTTCAACCTGTTCAGTAGGTGTTTAGTTTTGTTGATGGTTTACATACTTGTGCAGAAGTTCTGTATTTTACTGCAGTCCCAGTAGCATGATTTTGCTTTTGTTTCCGTTGTCTCAGGAGACATCAAGAAAAATGTTGCTGTTGACTGATGGCAGAGAAATTACTGCCTGTGCTCTCTTCTAGGATTTTTATGGTTTCAGGGCTCAAATTTAGGTCTTTAATCCATTTCGAATTTATTTTTGTGTGTGATGTAAGAAATTAGTTGTTTCATTCTTTTGCAGTTAGCTGTCCACTTTCCCCCCATTTGTTGAAGAGACCAGCTTTTCCCCATTGAATATTCTTGCCTCCTTTGTTGAAGATTAATTAGGCATATAATTTTGGGTTTATTTCTGGGCTTTCTATTCTGTTCTGTTGATCTGTTTTTCTGTTTTTTTTTTGTGCTAGTACTGTACTGGTTTTTAAAATTTTTTTTAAAGCTTTATTTATTTAGAGAGAGGGAGAGGGAAAGAGAATCGAAAGCAGGCTGTGCACTCATGTGACCCTCAGATCGTGACCTGAGCTGGAACCACAGGTTGGACACCTGACTGGGCCACCCAGGTGCCCCAGGACCATACTCTTGGTGACTCTGGCTTTGTAGTGTAACTTGACGTCTGGGGTTGTGATACCTTCAGTTTGTTCTTTTTTAAGCTTGCTTTGACTATTTAGGGTCTTCTGTGATTCTATAAAAATTTTAGAAGTATTTGTTCTCGTTCTGTGAAAAATGCTATTGGTGTTTTGAGGGGGATCGCATTAAATCTGTAGATTGCTTTGGTTAATATGTACTTTTCAACAGTTTTTGTCTTCCCCATCCACGAGCATGGAATTTTTTTTTTTTTTTTTTTTTTAGGATTTTATTTACTTGACAGAGCGCACGCACAAGCAGGGGGAGTGGCAGGCAGAGGGAGAGGGAGAAGCAGGCTCCCTGCTCGTGGGGCTCGATTCCAGGACACTGGGTCATGATGGGATCATGAGGCTCAGCTGACAGAGCCACCCAGGCGCCCCAGCACGGAGTAGCTTTCCATTTGTTTGTGTTGTCCTCAGTTTCTTTCGTCAGTATTTTGTAGTTTTCCTAGTACACACATCTTTTACCTTTTTGGTTAAGTTTATTCCTAGGTGTTTTATTGGTTTTGGTACACTTGTAAACGGGTCTGTTGTCTTAATTTTTCTGCTCGGTATTTCGTTATTAGTACATAGAAATGCCGCAGATTTATTATATAGATTGGTTTTGTATCCTGCGACTTTAGTTTTTGGTGGAGTCTAGGGTTTTCTCTTTGTAGTGCTGTATCATCTTCTGGTAGTGAAGGTTTGCCTTCCTTCCCATCTTGGAAGTCTTCTGTGTCTTTTCGTTTTCTGACTGCTGTGGCTCGGACTTCGGCTGCTATGTTGAATAAAAGCCGTAACCTGCTTGTCTTGTTCCTGACCTCAGGGGAAAACCCGTAGATTTTTACTGTTGAGTGTGAGGTTAGCTGTGGGTTTGTTATATATGGCTTTTATTACGTTAAGATACAGTCCCTCTGAGCTAGTTTGTTGAGGGTTCTTATCAGGAATGGGTATTGAACTTTGTCAGATGCTTTTTCTGCATCTGTGGAAATGAGCGTCTGAGTTTTATCCTTTCTCTTACTGTGCTGGTGTCATGTTGGCTTGTGAAATTGAACCACCCTTGTGTCCCAGGAGTAAATCCCACCTGATCGTGGTGAATGGTTTTTTTAAGGTATTGCTCAATTCAGTTTGTCTTTTTTTGCGGATTTTTGCATCTGTGTTCATCAGAGATACTTGCCTATAGTTCTCTTTTATTGTTGTGTCTTTATCTGGTTTTGTTATCAGGGTAATGCTGGCCTCATGGAATGAATTTGGAAGCTTTCCTTCCTCTTTGTTTTTTGGAATGGCTTGAGAAGAGTAAATATTAATTCTTCTTTAAATGTTTGGTAGAATTTACCTGTGAAGCCATCTGGTCCTGGACTTTTTGTTTGTTGGGAGTTTTTTGATTAGTGATTCAGTTTTGTTGTGGGTAATCGGTCTATTCAAATTTTCTATTTCTTTCTGATTGAGTTTAGGGAGGTTATATGTTTGTAGGAATTTACCCATTTCTGCTCTATGCCAGTTTGTTAAAATACAGTTTTTCATAATGTTTTCTTGTAGTCCTTGGTGTTTCTGTGGTTTTGATTTTCTTTCATTTCTCATTTTGTTGATTTCAGTCCTCTTTTTCCCATGAGTCTGGCTAAGAATTTATCAGTTTTGTTGATCTTTTCAAAGAACCAGCTCCTGGTTCATTGATATGTTCTGTTGTGGTTTTTTGTTTTTGTTAGTCTCCATATTATTTATTTCTGTTATAATATGTGTGATTTCCTTCCTTCTACTGACTTGGGGTTTTAGTTCCTTTAGATATGAAGTTAGGTTGTTTATTTGAGATTTTTCTTGCTTCCTGAGGTAGGCCTCTGTTGCTACAAACATCCCTGTTAAAACCATTTTTGCTGCATCCCCCCAGTTTTGGACCATTGTGTTTTCATTCTCATTTGTTTCCATGTACTTTTTGATTTCTTAGTTGACCCATTCATTGTTAGTAACATGTCATCAGTCTCCATGTGTTTGTGTTCTTTCCAGATTTTCCCTTATCGTTGATTGCCAGTTTCATAGCACTGTGGTCAGAAAAGATGCACGGTGTGACTTTAAGCTTCTTGAGTTTGCTGAGACTTGTTTTGTGGGCTAATATGTGATCTGTTCTGGAGAATGTTCCATGTGCACTTGAAAAGAATGTACATTCTGCTGTTCTAGGATGGAGCGTTCTGAATGTGTCGTTAGATGTGTCCGGTCCTGTGTGTCATTCAAAGCCACTGGTTCCTTGTTGATTTTCTGTGTGGCTGGCCTACCCATCGATGTCAGTAGGGTTAAAGTTCCCTCCTGTGGGGTGTGTTACTGTTGATTACTTTGTTATTAAATGCGCTATGTATTTGAGTGCTCCTACTTTGGGGGCACAAATATTTACAATTGTTATGTCTTCTTGTTGGATTGTCCTCTTCAAAAAAAATTTTTTTTAAGATTTCATTTATGTGTCAGAGAGAGGTAGAGAGAGAGAGAACACAGAGCACGAGCAGGGGGAGAGGCAGAGGGAGAAGCAGGGTTTCCGCCGAGCAGGGAGCCCGATGCGGGACTCGATCCCAGGACCCTGGGATCATGACCTGAGCTGAAGGTAGAGGCTTCACCCACTGAGGCACCGGGCACCTGGACTGCCATCTTGGAGATGGTGTAGGGTCCTTCTGTGTTTCCTGTCTCTGTCTTGAAGTCTGGTTTGTCTCCTGCAGCCTTGCTGCCCCAGCTTTCTTGTCACTTCCTTTTGCACAGAAATACTCTTCCATCCCTGCACTCTCAGTCTGTGTGCGCCGTTAGGTCTGAAGTGCGTCTCCGGAGGCAGCACGTGGACGGGTGTTGACTTCCGTATCCGCTCTGTCACCTGCGTCTTCTCTTCGGAGCCCTTCGTCCATTACGTCCTGGAGGAGGACGTGCTCACTGCCATTTTGTTACTTGTTTTACGGTTGTTTCTGCAGTTCTTCTCTGTTCTTTCTCTTCTCGAGGTTTGCTGGCCATCTTGAATGATCTGCGTGGTTTCCTTTCTCTTTATTTTGGAATATCTGTTGTGAGTTTGTGATTTGTGTGACGCTCGGGTGGCGTCTCACGTCTCACGCGCGGAGCCGGCTGTGTGGGATGGTGGCGGTCGCCTGCGTTCCGCCCCTTCTAAAAGTGCCGCATTTTACAGCTCTCCGCCGCGTTGTCGGGACATGGTGTCGGACTTTACATCCTTATGTTCTGTGAATCCCTGGACTGATCTTTAGAGATAGACTTAAATTTACTGCTTTTGTGCTTCTAACCTTTCTCACTCCTGCGAATGGTCTTTTCTACTCCCAGACCCCCCTCCAGTGTTTCTCGCAGGGCCGCTTTAGTGCTCCTGAATTCCTGCGACTTCTGTTTGGGAAGCGGTTTCTCTGTCCTCCTGCTCTGGCTGACAGCCCGGCTGGACGGAGTTTTCTCCGTGGCACATTTTCCCCTTTCAGCACCTTGACCCCATCCCGCTGCTGCCAAGTGTCTGCGGAAGGTCCGCCCGCAGCCTTAGGGGGATTCCCTTGGGTGTAACTGTCTCTCACCGGGTTGCGTTTTTCGTTTTCTTTTTTGGAGGAGGAGTGCCGGGAGGGCGGGGTAGGGGCAGAGGGAGGGAGAGAGGATCTTAAGCAGGCTCCACGCCCCGCCCAGAGCCCGATGTGGGGCTGCATCCCACCACCCTGAGATCGCGGCCTGAGCCAGAATCAAGAGTTGGATGCTTACCTGACTGAGCCACCCAGGTGCCCTTCTCCTACTCGTTTTAAAATTCTCCCTTTATCAGTACTTTTTGCTACGTTAATTCTAAGTATTTTGGGGTGGGCCTCCTCGGGTTTATTTTGTAGGGGACGCTGTGCCTCCGGCATCTGGATTTCTGCTTCCCTCCTCAGATTTGGGAAGCTCTCTTTCTCCAGATCCATTTTCTCCCTCTCCTCCTCCTGAGACCCCTGTGAGGCAGATGGAACTGCTCTTGGTGCTGACGGTGAGTTTCCGAACGCGTCCTCAGTTTTTCTTACTCTTCCTCTCTGCGGTTCAGCGCGCTCGTCTTGGGTCCCCGTCCTCCGGGCCGCTGGTCCGCTCTCGTGTCTCGCCTAGTTTACCGTCTCGTGCACGTAGCGTATTTCTCGTTCCCGTCACTGAGTTGTCTGCGGTGGTTTCTGTGTTTTTCTGTCTCTCGTCAGGGGTCTCGCTGACGCGAGCGAGGCGTCCTCCACTCTTCTCTCCGGCCCGCGAGTACCTCGACGACCAGTACCTTACATTCTCCGCCACGCGTGTGTCTCGTGCCGATTCTGCTCGCCTCTTGTCTTGCTGTGATTGTTCCCCACTCTTCCATGTGGGACACGCTCTTCTGTCCCCTCATTTTGTCGAACTCTGGGTGTCTGCTTCCCTGTTGTGGGAAAGTCGGCCATGTCTCCCGCTCTTGAGAGTCGTGGCCCCAGGAAGAGGGGCTCCGGTCGTGTCCAGCGGTGCAGTGTCCCCTGCTCCCCAGGGCCTGGCGCTTCAGGGACGTCTCCTGGGTGCTGCGTGTGCCCTACTGCTGTGGCCTGGCCCCCTTCCTCCTCAGTCCGCTCCTCCGCAGAGGAGCTCTCTGCCTGGTGAGGGCAGGGTTTGGCCCGGGGCTTGGTAGCCGGCCAGGCTGGGGCCGCCTTAGCCTGAGTTGAGTCGGACCAGCTGTTTGCAGAGCAGCACTGTCCCCGGACCCCACCGGGGAAGCTTTTGTGGTTGGGCGGGCCCTGCAGTCTGACCAGATGTCTGACGGCAGCTCGCTGCTGGGGCCGCAGACAGACTGGTGTGTGTGGTTATCTTCCCCTGTCCTGGGGGCGGGAGTCACCGTGGAAGGTGCTGGCCTCTCTCTCGGGGCTGCTGGCACCGCCTGGGATGGGCTTGGGCCTAAGGAGTATTGGAGGGGTTAGATTCGCGGGAGAATGCAGGGACGGAGCTCCAGGAGCCAGCAAGGCGCGTGCTGCTCCACTGCCAGCAGGGACCCGCAGTGCACAGGGACAGCTCCTGGGGGACCCGGCCATGCCGGAGCGGACGGGGCCGTAGGAGGTGTGCGGGAGTGAGGTGCCCTGTGCGGGCCGGGCCCCTGTGGGAGGGGCGCTGTAACTGCCCCGGGAAACCCTGCAGAGGCCAGGATGGGGGCGGGCATGTGTTCTTAGCACTGTGCTGGCTCCTGCAGGTTTCTGCGTGTCTGGGCTAGGGGTGTGCGGGAGGGAAATGGCTCCTGCCAGCTCTTTTGTTCTTGGAGGGGTCTCCCAAGAATCCCCGCCCTCCCAGCACAGGCTCTGAGATTCGCAAACAGCTGTCCCTACTGTATACGCTGGGCCTTTTTCAGCCTGCTGCCGCTTCGCTGTGACTCTGTGAGCCTGCTGTGCTGTTAACCTGTCCCCCTCCAGCTGCCTGGAGCGGAGCCGCTGGTTTTTAGTTTTAGGTGTTCAGCCCCACTGGTTGTAAGAACCCGCAAGGTTCAGCCAGTCTGGTTTTCAAAGCCCAGTGTTATTGGGGCTCATCTTCCCAGTGCGCACCCTGGGTACCTCGTGTGGGGTCTGTTCTTTTCCCTTCTCTGCACCTGGTGCGTCTCTCCCTCCTGCAGACAGCCTTTGGGTCCTTTGGGCTCCAGACCGTGCCCGCCCTTTCTGTCCCTCTTGGATGTGCCTGTTCTCTAGTTGTAGAGAGTCTGTTCTGCCCCTCTTTGGGTCCTTTTCTGGGTTATTTACACTCATGTCAGTGTCAGTGTCATTAGTGTAACCGTGGGATAAGGTGAGCCTAGGAGCCTCCCACTTTGCTGTTGTCCCCCGAAGTAAGATTTAGCATCATTCTTTTTTTTTTTTTTTAAGGTTTTATTTATTTATTTGACAGAGATATCGCCAGTAGGCAGAGAGGCAGGCAGAGAGAGAGAGGAGGAAGCAGGCTCCCCGCTGAGTAGAGAGCCCGATGCAGGGCCCGATCCCAGGACCCTGGGATCATGGCCTGAGCTGAAGGCAGAGGCTTTAACCCACTGAGCCACCCAGGCACCCCAGGATATAGCATCTTCTTAAAGGCCATAAGATTTTCAGAATGGTCCGGGAGCGTTTAGCTGAAAGTCACCAATCGCACTGCCCCTGACCAGATGATCAGTCTCTCCGTGGAAGCTTTGAAGGCAGGCACTGACTCCTCCTGTCTAGCCAGGGAAGTCCTTGATGGCACCTTCTTCCCATGGGAGGCTCTTGCATCCGCCCCGAAAGTCTGTCAGCCAGTGTAGCCGCCTTCGGGAACAATCTCGATCTTCTGGATCATCTGGATCTTCTGGATCTTCTGGATGTCCTGGTCACTTGCTGCAGCTCCTACGGCAGTGCGTGCTGCATCGCCTTGTACTTTCATGCCACTGGTGCGGCCTCCTTCCTTAAACCTCACGCACGATCTCTGCTTGTTTCAGACTTCACTCCTGCAGCTTCCTGCCCTCTCTGCTTTCACAGAACAAGAGAGTCAGGGCCTTGCTCTGGGGTAGGCCTTGGCCGAAGGGAATGTCGTGGCTGGTTTGAGCTTCCATCCGGATGACTGACACTTTCTCCCTCTGGCAGTGAGGCTCTGTCACTCCCTTACTGCCCGTGTGGTCACAGTGCCCGCGCAGTTTCCTTCAGAAACCACCTGTGTAGCGGAACTTGGCTGAGTAATTGACACAGGAAGCCTCGATTTTGGCCATTCTCCGCTTCCAGCGTGTCTTCCTTGTGCTTGAGCACGTGGAGGCCGCTGGACGGTTGCTGCTTGGCCGGTCCGAGGGGAGCGGGGGACAGGACCGGGTTGGCCGTCGCTGTAGGCAGGGCTTGTCGTGCCCCAAACGATTCCGATAGTAACACTGAAGGTCACTCACTGGTCGTGGGTCGCCGTAACCAATAAGGGTAACGAGGAAGGAGTTTAAGAAGTGGTGAGAATTGTGACACAGACAGAAGACGGCGCCAGAAGACGGCCGACACGAGATGGCTGCCAGCCTCCAGTTTGAGAGACACTGTGTCTGTTGGGGTGGGCTAAGACGACGCGCGCCTGTGCTCTGGCCTCCGCTGGCTCCTGTGACACGGCGGGGCCGCTGGTCCCACGCGCCCTCTCTCCTTGTGGCTTTCAGCACTTGCACGGGGCTGCGGCTGCGGATCTCCACGCACCCCACCTGGGCTGGGCGCGGGTCCCAGAGTCGTGCTTTCATCGGATTTGGGGAGTTTGGGCCTTTCTTTCTCTTGTTCCTTTCTCTCTTCCTCCCTTTCTTTTCCTTGCTTTGCTTTCCTTTCTTCTAAGATTTTAGTTATTTGACAGAGCACAAGCAGGCAGAGTGGCAAGCAGAGGGAGAGGGAGAAGCAGACTCCCCGCTGAATAGGGAGCCTGGCGCGGGGCTCGATCCTGGAACCCTGGGATCATGACCTGAGCCAAAGGCAGAAGCCCAACGACTGAGGCCCCCAGGTACCCCAGGGGCCTTTATTTATTCATTTTTTTTTTTTAAGATTTTGTTTATTTATTTGACAGAGAAATCACAAGTAAGCAGAGCGGCAAACAGAGGGAGAGAGAGAAGCAGACTCTTTGCTGAGCAGAGGGACCGATGCGGGGCTTGATGCCAGGACCCTGGGATCATGACTCGAGCCCAAGGCAGAGGCTTAACCCACTGAGCCACCCAGGCACCCGCCCCCCCCCCGCCCCTTTTTAGCTATGCCCCAGGGGCCTTTATTTCTTCTGAAGCCTTCTTGGTTCCCTGTGTCCGGGCGGCCCCCTTACCCGTGTGGTCTGCTCGCTGACGCCCCACTGGTCTCCTGGGCTCAGTTCAGTTTTCTCGGAAACGAGTAATTTGTATTTATTTTTGGCTTCGTCGGTTTCTGTCCTGAGCTGGACCTGCCCCGCCCCCCCGGCTTCGGCCGTGTCCTCAGGCTGCCCCTTGGTCGTGACGGCCGCACCCCGAGCCAGCACCGCTGCCGGTGGTTTCCCTGAATGTCCTCTTCCCTGAGCATGGGTCACATTTCCTCGTTCCTTTGAAAGCCTTGGGATTTTTCATTGAATACGCCATATTTCAGTTAATATGTCATAGCAGCTCTGGTTTTGGGGTGTTGTTTTCTCCCTGAGAGTAGTGACCGTGATGGTTTCCCTTGGTGATGGCCTTGGCCTGGCTCTGCAGGCTGTTCCACACGTGCCGGCGGCCCGCGCCCAGGCTGCTTGCTCTGGCTCTCTGGGGCTCCCGGGCGCGGCCGCCACGGCCTCTGCTGTCTGCGCACAGGTGTGTGCGGGCTCGGCGAGCGCCCGGCCTGCGGGCCGTGCCCGGGCCTGCCCTGCTCCGGGTCCCGGGCCTCATGGTCGCTTGCACTCACACCCGGGCCCTGTCGCCGCAGGGATGTGGGGCAGAGGTCCCCTGGCCCTGGGCCCACAGAGGGCCACGGCCGGGCTGGCCGGACCGCTCGTTGCCGGATCCCCTCTCCGAAGGGCACCTGCGCCGACCGGCAGCCCTTCTGGTGGAAGGCAGGAGCTGCAGGGTTCGGTGGGGTGTCTGCCCTGTTCCAAGCAGCTGTGCGAAGGCAGAGGGCGGCACGGCCTGGGAAGGAGGGCCCGGCTTGGACGGCCGCTGGTCGGAAGCCCTCGGTCACTTTCTGGAGGGCCGCCGTGATGGTCGAGTGTTTCATCCTGCACAGTAGCTGCTTTTCGGGATGGAGCGGGCCGACCTCCCTGTGCGTGTGCTGGGGACTCCCGGGCGCACCGCTGATGCCCTGCGGAGAGTCGCCGGGCAGGGGGCAGCCGGGAGGGGCCCGGGCAGCAGGAGTCCCAGGTGTGCAGCCGAGGTCGGGCGCTGGGAGGGGGCATCGGGGACGGAGCGAGCAGGTGGGAGCAGGGTCTGCGCGGGTTGCTTTCTCAAGACGAGCTCATCCCACGGCCGTTTCAGGCGTATCCCGTGGGTGGGTGCACAGGTCCCGCCGAGCCGGCCGCGGTGTGGGGCTGTGGCTAGAAGCGGCCCAGAGCAAGGCTGCGGGCCTGTGGCGCCCTCGGGTGGGACCCGCGTGCCCGGAGCTCGGAGCCTGTCAGAGCCGGAGAGGACGGGCCAGCCAGCGGGCCGGCACCGAGTCGCGGCAGCGGACCGTGGGGACGCGCTCTTTTCTTGGGCGTGCCTGGGGAAATTGTCCCAATGGAAAGCAGGGAAAGGAAGGAGGCTCAGACAGACTGGTTCTTTGGGGCGAGAAGAAGGCGGGAAGCAGCGCAAGATGGGAGTGTGCGGTGGAAATGCTGGGCGGTGACTGCGATCCCGGGACGGCGGGGGCTTGTCCCCGGCGCCATGGGACGGGATCTAGGCCAGTATCTTTCCGTCTGGGAAACGCAGAGAATCGTACAGGCCAGTGAGAGAGACGATGCGATTTGGAAACCAGTGGCTTCCTCCTGAGAGACGGTGTGGAAAATGGTGGGGAGGGACCGGACCGCCACGAGGGCTGTCGTAAGTGTGCGCTGCCTGGAAACGCGTCACTTTCAGAGGGTGGGCCCCGACCTCACGCTCTGCGGAGCCACGTGGAGATTCTGTCTCAGGGATGGGACACTGGTGGTCCCCCGCTGAGTGGTGGTGTTTTGGGATCTCTGCCAGAAGGTCCTAAACTTCACGGGGTTGTCGTCGAGCAGACTGTAACGGTCCGCTGGGGATGAGGGAAGTCATGGGCCGGGCGGCAGGCGCCTGATGCCCGTGTCCCCCCCCCCCCCCGTGTCGCAGTCGGGGCGGTGCCGGTCCTCTCCAGAGACACCGTGTCAGGGAAGAAGGGCCGCCTGAGCCAGGTGAAGACCCCGCACAACCCCCTGGACTCCAGTGGCCCGCTGATGAAGAAGGGGAAGCGGAGGGAGGGCCCCAAGGCCAAGAAGCCAACCTCATTGAAGAAGGTACACGGGGGAGGCTGGCGCTAGGAGGTCCGACTCTGCTGGGTCCGTGTTGCGTCTTCCAGCTGGTAGCGTTTCCGGATCTGATGTTCACTTTGCTGGAACGTGCGCTCTCGGGATGTGTGCGGTTCTCTGGCAACGACCCCTCCCTGCGTGGGATGGCGGAGGGCACGGAGCAGGGCACCTCCGCTTCTGGAGGCGGGCTCCTTTTCTTGGAGCGCTCGGCAGGTGTTGTGGACAGAGAGCCAGGAACGGGGCTCACTGCCTGCACCCTGCCCAGGGTGATCTGGCTGGTGTGCAGATTCTGGAATACGGGTTCTGTTGGGGCTGTCACGGCTGGTGCTGTCTGGCCCGGGTCCTGCGTGCCTGACTCTGCACATCTGGGGGATGTGGGCCCGGCCCCTGGGGACGGAGGGCATGTCGCTGCGTGAGGGCACAGGAAGGCACGGTGCCCGCCCGCTGAGGTGGGTGTCTGGCTTTGCAGAAGGGCATATCCGTAAGGGCAAGTATTTAGGTGTTTCAATTGCTTGTTTCATCTTAAAGATTATTTTGAAAGAACGGCAGGAGAGAAAGCAGCAGCGTCTCCAGGAAAGCACTGGGAGCCCCGCTCCCGCCAGTGATGCTGCTCCGGACGGCGAGAGCGGTGGTGACGACGGGGCCCCGGAGCAGGCTGCCGCCTCAGGTACCGATGTCCCGGGGGCTGTGCACCGCGCCCGCGCAGGGCGGCAGCTGTCGGGGTGTGCCTGGCCAGCCAGACGGGGTTCCGTGGGCTGGCAGCGCTCCTGGCCCCTGCGCCTCTTTGGGGGCAGGCTGAGGGACGGGGGCGAGGCCCCCGAGGGTGAGCTGTGTGGCATCGGATGCTCCCCGGGAGAATGAACAGCGTGAACGGCGAAGCCGCCTGCCCAGCAGCAGGAGGGTCGTGGGGTCGCAAGGGGCACGGGTCAATAAGCCTCTTACGGGCTGTGCCTTCAGAACAGTCCTCAGAGCGTTGGTGTGTGGCTGGAGCACTTGTGACCTTTGTCCTTCGCTGGGAGGGGCCGCCTGGGAGACGCCACCCTGTGGGGTGTGCTCGGGCCTCCTCCGTCCGTGCGTCCGGTGTGGCCTGGGCCGTGTGCTGACTCGCTTCTCTGTGATGTTGCAGAGGGGTCCGACGTGTCGTCGTCCTCTGCGCCCGCGCTGGAGAGCGGGTCAGAAGGGCTGCCGAGAGCTGAGCTCCAGAAGGATGTGGAAGGCTGCCACCTGGTCCCCAGCGGCGCAGGCTGCCCCAAGATCCACAGCCGGCGGTTCCGGGAGTGAGTGACCGCGGACCCCGGGGCGGGCCGGGCTCACTCTGATGTCGAGAGTGGGGCTGTCGCGCCCTGACGTGCTCAGGCCACCAGCCAGGCCCTGGCTCTCCTCCTCGTCAGAACCCACGGCGGGGCTGCCCGTTCTGCTTCTGTGAGGTCCTTGTCGTCCTCACGTGCTGTCACAGCGGGCCAGGTGGAGAGGTGACGCCTCCCTTTCGTGGTCTGGCGTCTCCGGAGACGGCGGAGGGAGCGCCGCCTGCTCCCGTGCCGCTGCTCTCCCGGGCTATGGCTTTCTGTGGCCAGTACCGCCCCGGGGTTTGCCCCTTGTGGTTGGGGGCCCCAGTTCGGCGCGGGCTGCTCCCCGCGGGGACCCCGACAGGGCCGCCACCAGCGGGCGCCTTCCCTCAGTTACTGCAGCCAGATGCTGAGTAAGGAGGTGGACGCCTGCGTCTCGGAGCTGCTGAAGGAGCTGGTGCGCTTCCAAGACCGCACGTACCAGAAGGATCCGGTCAAGGCGAAGACCAAACGCCGGCTCGTGCTGGGGCTGCGGGAGGTGCTCAAGCATCTGAAGCTCAGGAAGCTCAAGTGCGTCATCATCTCTCCCAACTGTGAGAAGATCCAGTCGAAAGGTAACGCGCCGTGTGCTTCGGGCCGGGCGGGCTCTCGCTCCCGGAAGGTTGGCTGTGTTTTGTGGGATGCAGCGGGCTGGGCCAGGTGACAGACACGGGCTGTGTGTTGGGGGACGGGGTCGTGGGGAACCTGTGTCCTGTGTTTTTGTCCACCGGGGGCCGAGGGGAGCCTTCGGAGCATGTGTGCCTGTCACCTGCATGGGTCGGGTCACCTTGCAGGGAGCTGGTCTGGCTCCTACATGGGGCTTCTCTGGCTGCCACTGCCGTTCTGCAGCCGGAGACGGGAGGTTTCCTGCCTTGTGTGGGGTCCCTGGGGCCCGAGAGCAGCAGCTCGGGGTAGGCCCTAACCCTGGAATAGGACAGCAGGGGGCTTCGGGCCCCTGTGCTCTGGCTGTGTGGTGGCCGCGCCCCATCCTTGGGTCCCCTCACAGTGCTGGGCTTGAACACGAGTCCGCCCTCTCCCTCCCGGCCCGCGGCCTGAGACTCCCCTGAGATGGTTGGTGCCTGGGGCACCTAGGGGACGGCCCCCCGGCTCCTGCTGGGCAGTGGGCTGGGCTGATGCCGGCAGGAGTGTGAGTCCGGGGCTGGCGAGAAGGCAGGTGCGGGCTTGCATCTGGCAGATGGGGCTTGGAGCCCGGTCTCCCTGCACCGCCGGCTCTCCGTCCTCCTTCCTCTTCTCTGGAAGTGGGTGGGCACTGCCCGTGCCCGGGGCTCTGCGAGCAGCAGGGTAGGTGGTGTGCGGGCCCTGCTGTGGGACGCTCTGCGTGCCAGGCCTCCTGTGCTGCTGTCCTCTCGGCCTTCCCTTGGTTCTGTTTGCTGCCGGCGTTCTCACGTGCGTCCCTGAACAGCAGCAGGATTTCCCGCTCCTCTTTCTTCTGACTTCCAGGAGCTGTTTTTGCCGTGCTGAGGGCTCCGTGGTTGCTGCTGCCCTGCTGCTGCGGGGCCGATCAGTACCCCGAGCTGTGTGCAGAGAGGATGTGGGGGTGCGCGCCCTCCACCCCCTCCCCGAGTGCCTCTCTTGCCGCTGCTTGGCTGTTTGGGTCTCAGGCCGCAGGTTTGCTCGGATGGCCGCTGGCCGTCATCATCATTCGTCCTCAGCCGGTGTGGCTGGCGCATAGAGGCCGGGAACCGCGTCGCAGGGCTGTGCTTCCCCACCTAGTACGCGCCAGCGTCACTCCAACTCCCTGCCAGAGCGACGTCACTGGACCCCAGAGATGCAGTTCTTTTTTTTTTCTATTTATTTATTTATTTATTTGTTAGAGAGCGAGCACGAGCAGACAGAGGCAGAGGGAGAACCAGGTTCCCTGCCAAGCAAGGAGTCCGATGCGGGACTCGATCCCAGGACGCTGGGATCATGACCTTGAGCCGAAGGCAGCTGCTTGACCAACTGAGCCACCCAGGCGTCCCTAGAGATGCAGTTCTAACGCGTTCTTCAGTGATGCTGCTGCTGGGGGGGTCATGCTAGGCTGGCTGGTTGGGCCGCTGCTGTGCTGGGGAGCCCCCCCAAGGGGATGTCTTGATGCCCCTGGCAAGACACTCAGCCTGGTGCAGGGGCCCCGGCCTCTACCCTGCCTTGTCCTCAAATCCCTCCTAGAAGTCGGGGCCTGGCGTTGCCCGGGTGAGCGGGTGTGCCCGCCAGCCGCCCTCACCTCCTCTGAACGTCGCCCCGTGTGGAAGGTGCCACGCCCTGCACGTGGCCGCCGGGCCCCGGGGAGCTGGAGCTTGGCCGTGGATGGCGGGCTGTGGGCTCCCCCCACTCGCCCTGCCGTCAGGTCGGCGGCTCAGCGCTCTGCTGGCATTCTAGGTTCCTGCTCCTGTCTTGAAAGCGCTTGTGATTTGTGTCTTTAACAAACACACCGATAAATGGGTGTGTGCGTGCGGTGGGCACTGCTTGGAGCTTTTCCCGACCCGGGGAGGGGTGAGCCTGGCCAGCAGGCGGCTCCACCGGTGGCACGTCCAGGTCCGCTGTTCGCCATCCATGCCCGCGCGCTTCTGCTTTGAGGCCGAAGGAACTTGTCACTACATCTTGTAGTGTCTTTGCAGGGCAAGGATAGTCGACAGTTGGCAGTATTTTACAGGGAGGACGTAGCATCCCGGCCTTGAGCCGTGTGGGAGGACTGTCTGCGCAAATGGCGTTTCGTCTGGGAATTCTGAACTTGAATTTTACATGGTGCTTGTTCTGAGCGTTTTGATTTTTCGAAGTTGTGTCGTCGTCCGAATGCGGGAACTGGGCCCATGGAGGTGCTTGCGGCTCTCACTGAGACTGCGAGCTGGGCGCTGGGCAGGGCAGAACCTTCTAGACTTCGCCGCCGTGCCAGACAGGTGCAGCCGCCCAGTCTCCCAGGGGAGTCCCACGGGAGGTGCATGTGGGGTGTCGTCTACAGGGACCTGACTGGCAGAGGAGGCGCTCGGCGTGAACCTCCTCATTCCCGCCCTGTTGTCTCTCTCGCCAGTTAGCGTGGCGGGCGCCCTCCGGAAACCCACGTCCTGGCGCCAGCCAGGGGCCGCCTGGAAAGGAGGCCTTTGATGGGCCGGCAGCTGCTCAGACAGCATTTGCGACAGGCCCGGGGAGGGGGACACGGGCCGGAGCGTGACCGCGTGGCTGGCACCCAGGGCCGCGGGAGTCTCGGGCGGTGGGGAGGAACCGTAGCTCTGGCTGAGGATCGCGCGCCTCGCCTTGGCCCGCTTCCGGCCTGCGCTCCCTGTGGCTGGGGACACAGACCCTCGGCCGGCAGCTGAGGCCTTCGTTGAGTGCCCGCAGAGCTTGCTTCCCCCTCTCTGTCCTCAGTTTTGAGGTGGGTCTGGGCCAGGGCCTGGGCAGAACTGAGGGACGCGGGGCCCGAGTGTGAGTCTCCGAGCAAAGCGGCTGCAGTGACGCCCCAGTTCCCAGCGCAGCGGAAGGTGCTTTTGTTTTCTCGTGAAAGGAAATTGGACGCTCCTGCAACTGGTGCCAGGTGACAGGGGCCATGGCAGACATTTTCTTCTCTGGCAGATGTCGTGGGCCCCGCCCGTGAGTCTGTCCATCTGCCGATTAGCTGGGGCGGTGCCATGCCGTGAGCCAGGTGCTGAGTCTCCCTTAAAGGAGTCAGCCCCCCGGATGCCTGCAGCCCCCCAGAGGCAAGCGGCATTGCCCCATTGGATGGGTCCTTGTAGTCAGGGTGTGACCGGGAGAGACAGAGACCTGGCGACCCAGCGCTGTGGGCCCCGTGCGTGTAGCCGTCGGTCTGGGGGCCCAGCTGGGAGCACCCACGGTGTGGACAGCCTTCCTGGGTCTTTCTAGACGTCTGCAGCTGTGAACAGGGACGCACCTTGCACGCTGTCCTTCTACTGGTGCGAGCGTCTCTGTGGGCCCCACCGAGCTCGCGAGGCCCGGGGCGGCCGCGGGTCCTGTGCGTCGCGAGGCTGCCCCGGCGCCCCCAGCGGCTGTGCCTGGGGCTCGGCCCGGCTCCGGGGGCCGTGGGCGTTGGGGGTGTGTGTGCTTGTCTTGGGGGGCAGCGAGCAGCTGCTTCCTTGTTGAAGAGCTTGGTGAATCGATGGCTCGTGTTCCCGGCCCGTTTGTGTCTTGGGTCGGTCGATCTCTGCGGCAGTGACCCTGCC
>ML111154.1:52769-82059 GCA_003697995.1 Taxidea taxus jeffersonii | reverse complement strand
ACGAGCCCTTCTTATGCATTTCATAAGCAAATGTATATCATCTAACCATTTCTGGAGAAATGTCAATTGTGGATAAAAGACCAAAAAAATAGATGAAGATTATATATCTATATCTATGAAAATGTATAAATAGTCCAAGTAAAATATTACACAGAAGAGGAGAGAGAAAAATAAAGTAGAATAAGCTCGTAGTTTTATAAGCAACAAGTCAAAGGGTACAATTAAAAACTGACAAATTGGGGTGCCTGGGTGGCTCAGTGGGTTAATGCCTCTGCCTTCAGCTCAGGTCATGATCCCAGGGTCCTGGGATCAAGCCCCACATCGGACTTTCTGCTCAGCGGGGAGCCTGCTTCCTCCTGTCTCTCTCTGCCTGCCTCTCCACCTACTTGTGATCTCTGTCTGTCAAATAAATAAATAAAATCTTTAAAAAAAGAAAAAAACTGACAAATTAGGGGCGCCTGGGTGGCTCAGTCGGTTAAGAGGCTGCCTTCGGCTCTGGTCATGATTCCAGGGTCCTGGGATCAAGCCCCATGTTGGGCTCCCTGCTCAGCGGGGAGTCTGCTTCTCCCTCTCCCTCTGCCTGCTGCTTTGCCTACTTGTACTCTCTCTCTGTCAAATAAATAAATAAAATCTTAAAAAAAAAAAGAACCTGACAAATTAGATAACAAAAGTGAAATAAAACACAGACTCTAAAAGCATTACAAATGTATTTTAAGTGCAAAAGAAGCTACTAGAAAAAAAAATACAAACCTTCCTAAATACCAAAGAAAATTTTAGAAATTAAAGAACAAACAAATGAGGGGGGAAATCCCAGCAAATAAAACAGTGCAATATTACGGAGTTGAAATACAACAGTCATATCAATAAATGTGGATTGGCTTAACAAAACAATTACAAGACCAAACTTCAATCTGGTTCACAAATAAGACCCAACTATATGCTACATAATTAAAGATGCACCTAAAACAAAGTGATTCAGAAAAGATGAGGATTCTGAAGCAAATTGAACCAATAATGAAGCAGGAGTTGTGAATTTGGTAACAAAGAAAGTACAATTTAACCAAAAAGAATTAAATAAAACAAAAACTATTTTTAAAACCCAATGCTGCAATTTATAATAAAGATACCACATTCATGAATATTCATGGACCACTTAGTTCAGAAACCACCTTAAAAAGCAGAAAAGACATGAAGAAGAGATAGAAACATAATTCAAAAAAACTTTAACATACCACCCTCAGCACAAAACAGATTAAATGGACAAAAGCCAAGTAAAGATGTAGCAGACCAAAACTGTATAATCAGTAAGCTGCACCTTATAGGTATATGCCAAACTTTTATCCTCATGAGTTAGAGAGTGCACCTTCATTTTAAGTGTGAATGAAATCTTAATGAAAGTTTACCATATATTAGTCATACAGAAAGCATGTTTCATAAAAATAGAAGTATTAAAGACATAGTTTCTGACAAAAACTCAGTAAGCCTAGAAATTAATATAAAATAAAAGACAAAAAAGTTCCTTCCTACTGAATATTAAGGGGAAAAGCCCCTTCCCCACTAAACAACTCTTCGGTGAAAGGGCAAAAACAAACAGCAATCTGAGAATATCTAAAGACAATGATAATAAAAACACTGCAAATTATTATGGCACACATTTAAAATAAGAGAAAAATTTCTAGTCTTGAACACTTTTGTTAGTAAAAACAATAGGATGAAAATAAATGTGCTCGAGAAGCTAGCTATGACCTAGAGAAAAAACAACAAAGTAAGCCAGAAAAAATAAAGTGAGGGGAATAATAAAGATAAGCACAAAAATCTATTAAGTAGAGAAAAGAAAACAATGATCTAATTAATAAATCAAAATCTTGGGTTTCTCAAAAAAGTGACAAAAATACTTTTAAAAAGGGGAGAATAAAGCAAAAATGCAGCACAAGAAATAATGAGAAACCAACCATTTAAAAATAAAAATAAAAATGATGCAAATCTTTATGTTAATAAATTTGAAAGTCTAGATAGAATTAACAATTTCCAAAGAAAACACAGTTTACAAAATTTACTCAATTAGAGGTAGAATGCTTAAAAAGACAGATTTATTATTCATATGTAGAGAAAATTTAGAAAAAAATTCTCAACTGAAAAGCTCCAGGCTCTTACGGTTTCACTGGAGAATTCTACTAAATTTTTAATGATCAGATTATTCTAATGCTACATTAATTCCCCTAGAATACAGGGCGAAAAAAAAGTAAGTCTTCCAAATTCTTTATATAAAGCAAGTGTAGCATTAAAATCTAAGTCTGTAAAGACAATAGAAAATAAATTTACAGATCAATATCACTTATCAATATCATTCCAAAAATAAAAATACTAACAAACTAAATCTAAAAACCCAATCATACATTAAGATATATATATATATCACAACCAAGTGAGATTTATTCCAGGAACTATATAAATGGATTAGGGAGTCCATTAATAAAGTACAACATAATAACATCTAAGAATAAAAATGATATGATTACGCCTATCAATTTAAAAAAGTAAAAATCAAAAATCAAAACTTTCACCCTTTGGTAAAATTTAACGTCTATTTCTGATTAAAAAGCATTCAGGAAAATATGAATTAATATGTACTTATTTTTAAGGATTTATTTGAGAAAGAGCGAAAGCCCGAGCAGGGGGAGGGGCAGAGGGAGAAGCATACTTCCTGCTCAGCAGGGAGCCCCAATGCAGGGCTCAGTCTCAGGACCCTGTGATCATGACCTGAGCCAAAGGCAGACACTTAACTGACTGAACTACCCAGGCATCCCTATACTTTTTAAACACAATAAAATATAGACAACTTAGTCTTAAAACCAGTATCTTAATACAGAATCACAAGAGATTAAATATCCTTAAGGTTAGGAATAAGATAAAGATACTCATTTTTCCACTACTATATAACATTGTATATAGAAATAGTAAATGCAATTAGAAAAGAAAAATCTATTAGATTAGTGGTTCTTAAAATGTGGTCTGTAAATCCCACGTAATTCCAAGACTCTTTTAAGTGGTTCACAATGTCAAAAGTTTTCCCCAAATAACACTAAGATATTCCTTGGTTTTTCTGCTATTTTGATATTTGTACCAATGGTGCAATAGCATGCAGATTAAAACTACTGGCATCATAGTATGAATCACTGTAATGACATCAAACTTTACTAGTAACTATTATATTCTTTACTAACAGGAACTAAAAAAAAAAAAATCAAATACCACTTAAAATGTCCTTAATGTAGTACTAAAAATAATTAATATTGTTAAATCTCAAGCCTTGAGTACATTTCTTTTTAATATTCAGTGTGATAAAAGGAAAAGTATGCATAAAGTATTTATGTTGCATGCAAAATTATACTGTCTGTCTCAAGGAAAATCACTTGTACAATTCTCTCAGTTGTGAGCTGAATTAGCACTTATTTCATAGAACACTATTTTCCATGACAAAAATTGACAGATAAATTATAGTTGTTCAGATTGGATATCTGGCAGACATTTTCTAGAAAATGCACAAAGTGAAGTTCAAGAAAAACAACTGATGAGATTTGCTGCCAATGACAAAAATTCAAGTTTTAGAAATCTTATATCTACCACCATAAGCTTGACAGCTTCCCAATATTTAAAGCTTTTTTCTGATGCGAAAAGTAGCAATTTTAACAAATGAGGAACTTTTTTCTAATGAAATTAGAAACATTTGGAATATGTACATAATTCAGTGAAACAATTATCTCCCATATAAGTCATGCATCAGCAAAAGACCCATTCAAACTGCAAGATACATTAATGGGTTTTAATATAACATCATATAAAAATACATTAAAATTGTTTCAGGCTTCCAGATATGGAATGAATAAGTCACTTGGATGATAGGGGCAGCATAAGAAGTACAAGCAATGGTATTGTAATAGCATTGCATGATGACAGCTACACTTGTGAATATGTATAGACTTGTTGGATCACTATTTTGTACACCTGAAACTAATACAATATTGTGTGTCAATTATACTTCAATTAAAAAAAATAACTTCAGGGTGCCTGGGCGGCTCAGTGGGTTAAAGCCTCTGCCTTTGGCTCAGGTCATGATCCCAGGCTCCTAGGATCGAGTCCCGCATTGGGCTCTCTGCTCAGCAGGGAGCCTGCTTCCTCCTCTCTCTCTCTGCTTGCCTCTCTGCCTGCTTGTGATCTCTGTCTGTCAAATAAATAAATAAAATCTTTAAAAAAAAAAGAATAACTTCAGGTTCCATATTATAAATAACATTTAAGAAGTTACCACAAACCAAATTTTGGAGTATAAAACAGAATGCCTGCAATGCTCTGAAAATGTTACTAAAATATCCCTTTGTTTTTCAGCTACAAACTTTATGAGGCCATATAATCTTCATATAGTTCAACCAGAAAAAATAATGCAAAAGATTTGAATGTATTAACATATATAAATATTCACCTATCTTCTTCTAAGCCAGATGTCAAAGGGATTTTTAAAAGTGCCCAATAATATCAATCTTGTCACCACCTTAACAAAATAACTCATCAAAAAATATCTGCTAGCCTCAATGGATTTACCATTGTTATTTTTTAATGAATGAACAAATATTTATAGTTTTCTGAGTCTTAATTCTAATGAGGTAAATATTAATAGATAACTCACAAACCAAAATGTCTTAGAGGTACTTCAAAAATATTTAAGAGAGTTAAAAGAACTGAGACTAAAACATTTGAGAACTAATGCTGACTTACAGCATTAGAATGGAAAAGTAAAACTACCTCTATTTGCACAGATTTTGAAAAACCACACAGCATCAATGATAAAACTACTTTAAGCAACACAAGAATTCAATAAATTATCAGAACACAGGATTAACATACAAATATCAGTACCCTTTGAGGTGCTTGGGTGGTTCAATCAATTGAGTGCTCCGAATCTTGACTTTGGCTCAGGATATAATCTTGGTTGGGGACATGAGATCAAGCCCCATGTCCAGCTCCATGCTTAGCACACTTGAGATTTTTCTCTCTCCCTCTGCCCCTCCCCCCTGTCTCTCTCTCTAAAATAAATAAATAACGAGATCTTTTTTAAAAAATCAATACCTTTTAAATATACAAACAATAACCCAACAGAATGGATATAATGGTTAAATAAATGCATTTATCATGGCAAAACAGAAGTAAAATACCTGGAATAAACCTTACCAAAAAATCAAAGCCTATGTGAGAAAAACCTTAAAACACTTCTAAAAAAGACAAAAATAGTCTTTAACAAATAAGAAGATGTTCCTTTGTCTTGGATAGGATGGTTCAACTTCATAAAGATACCGTGTCTCTTCAAGTTAATTTATGTATTTAAACCTTTATTCCCATAAAGATACTTAGAAGTTTTTCTTTTATGAAGCTACTACAATTTATGTGGAAAATAAGCATGCAAGCAGAATTGTGAAAAACTGAAAAAGAAAGAATACCAGTGAGAAGCTAGCTTAACAAAATATTAAAACTTTAAATTCTCTATAATTCAAACAGTGATATATGAATAGACAAACTGGGGACTAGAACAGAAGTAAACCCAATACAGAATTTTAGTAAATAAAGATGTCATTTCAGATTACTAGAACTAAAAGAAGATAAATATTATTAAATGGTGCCAGGACAACTGGATAGATGTTTGGGGGAAAGACCAAATAAAATCCATACCTCCTAACATACACGATCTATGTATATCAGAGATCCCAAACAAATGAAACCATAACAAGCTAATTTAGAATTTAGTATTAAGAATTTATAATTAATAAATTCTAACATAAACTGGTTATAGCAGAGGATTTCTAACTATAACTTAAAATCCAGAAGAATAAAAAGAAGATAAATTTCACTACAAAAAAATAAACCTTTCGCAGGGCAAAAAAAGAACAAAACACAATAAGCAAAGTCAAACACTGAGAGAAAAGATTTTTAACATCTTTTACAGATGAGGTATTAATATCTCTGATAAAGGAAGAACTCTTAAAAACTTAAGGAAGTAAAAATGAAAAGTAGAAAATATTGCTTAAAATATTTAAAAAGGCATAAAGTAATGGAAAAACATTCCATGTCCATAGATTGGAGGCCTTAATATCATTAAAATGTCAATACCAAAAGTGATCTACAAATTCAATGTAATCCCTATCAAATCCCAATAATGCTTTCTGCAAAAAGAGAAAAACCCACTCTAAAATTCCTATGGAATTCAAGGAACCTCAGATAGCAAAAACCAAACAAAACAAAACAAAAAAATTTGAAAAAGAACAAAACTAGAGGGCTCACACTTCCTGACTTCAAAACCCCTGCAAAGTGTGGCAAAGGCATAAAAACAGACATATAGTCAATGGAACAGAATAGGTAGCCTAGAAATAAACTCTTGCATATACTCTCAAATGATTTTAACAAGGGTGTCAAGACCATTCAATAAGAAAAGAATAGCTTTTTCAACAAACAGTACTGGAAAAAATAGACATCTACATGCAAAAGAATAAAGTTGGACCTTTACCTAATATCATACACAAAATTAATGCAAAATGGGTCAAAAACCTAAACATAAGAATTAAAACTATAAATGTCTTAGAAGAAAACATAAAGCAAAATCTTCACATTAGATTTGGTAGTGATTTCTATGATATGACACCAAAGGCACTGGCAACAAAAGAAAAAATAAATTAGACTTCATAAAAATTCAAAATTTGAGGCTCAAAGGAAACAATCAATCATGTGAAAGGCAATCGATGGAATGAGAAAAAAGATATGCAAAGCATTTATTTGATATGGGATTCATATTCACAAAAACTCATACTCATAATGAATGAATGTACTTAATTCCAATGAACTGCATATTTAAAAATGGTTAAGACAGTAAATTTTATGTATACTTTACAATAAAAAAATTTGAAAGAAATTAAAAGGACGAATAACCAAAAAAAAAAACAAAACAAAACCCAAAAACCTGGAAAACATGAACAGATAATTCAAACACAGCCCATAACCACATGAAAAGATATTCACCTTCACTAAAAATAAAAGAAATATACACAAATACAAGGCTGAGATATTCCTCACCTATCATACTGGCCAAAATTAAGAAGCCTGACAACATGTAATGTTAGTGAGGTTGTAGAAAAACACGTAAATAAACCTTGCTAGTCTGAATACACAACAGCACAACCCATGTGGAAGGGAATTTAACAATATATGACAAAATGATATATGTGTTTACTCTCTGATGCAGTAATTCTGTTTTGGGGAATGTTTCCTAACGATACATCTCCCATGATATGAATATGTATATACATATATACAGTTGACCCCTGAACAATGCAGGCGGGGTCAGAGACATCAAAGCCCTGCAGTCTAAAATCCACAACAATTTTTAATTCCCCAAAAGCTTAACTACTGGGACGCCTGGGTGGCTCAGTTGGTTAGGCGGCTGCCTTCGGCTCAGGTCATGATCCCAGCGTCCTGGGATCGAGTCCCACATCGGGCTCCTTGCTCGGCAGGGAGCCTGCTCCTCCTTCTGCCTCTGCCTGCCTCTCTGTCTGCCTGTGCTCTCGTGCTTTCTCTCTCTCTCTAACTAATAAATAAATAAAATCTTAAAAAAAAAAAAAAAGCTTAACTACTAGTAGCCTACTGTTGACTGGAAGATTTACCAATAAAATATATAGCTGGTTAACGTGCATTTTTGTATGCTGTGTTATATATTTCATTTTTACAATAAAGTAAGCTAGAGAAAAGAAAATATTATTAAGAAAATCATAAGAGAAAATACCTTCACAGTACTATATTTACTGAAAAAGATTCATGGCATAGTAGACCTGCACAGTTGAAATCTGTGTTGTTCAAGAGTCAGTATATATGTAGAAGATTATTTATAAGAGCACTGCAAGAAATTGCAAAATATTGTAAATAATTAAAAGCTAAAACATAGAAGTCTAATTAAATAAATAATGGAACATCCATGCAACGAAGCACTCTATAGCTGTGGGAAAATATGAAGAATTCTGAGAACTGATATGGAATTATTTTCAGAATACACTGCTCAGTGAAAAACCAAAATACAGAAGAACATTCAGAATACAGTATCTTTTGGGTAAGAAAAAAGGAGAACTAAGAGTGTGTGCATGTGTGTGTGTATATTAACTCATTTGTGGGAAAAAAAATACATGACAGATCAACCAAATAAACTAATGAAATTACCTAAATAAACTAATGAAATAAACTAATGAATATACCTACAGGTATAAGTGGAAACAGGGTGGGAAAGGCTTGTAAGAAATGTAGTAGAAATTACACTTTCCTCAGAATTTCTTTTTGAAATTTTTTCTTTTGAACAATATTAACATTTAAAAACAAAAATATCAACAAGAGTGGGTATTTAAAACCACGAAAATAGAACCCAAACAAGCAAATTTTCAAATGAACAACATAACCTCACAATATTTGGACTATTTATCTCCAGATTAAAGACAAAAAGAACTACAAGGACTGAACGTCAAATAGTAGGTTTGTTTATCACAGTGGATGGCTTAGTGATTATGAAACTACTTTTGGAATATTTGACTATTGAAGGTGAGGAGAGTGAGGTGTCTCATTGTCAGAAAAGAGAGTCATAAACTGTGGACAGTGAGAATACTGTGGTGTTGATTTGGAAGTAGAGGTAAAAATAGGTACTCGTAATATGCACAAAGGCACAGAGACAGAGAAAGGTAGTGGGGAGAGAAGCATACATAGATTCCTAAGAGATCCCAGTATCTCTACTATCCTCATAACAATGAGCACAATAGCATCCAAATTGTGTTTTCTAAATACCATTCTCCACTAAAAGGAATTACGACTTCATGAATGAATGCCTGATTCCAGGGCCACAGTGAAGAAAGTACAAGATGAGCCTGGAACACCTTGTGCCAGAGAGTAAGAAAATGCTCATGAAACAATGGGGTCTGGTCAAAAGGACAGAGGAGCAGACTAAACGAACTCCTACTGGCCAAACCTGGGACAATGACCGAGACAGCCATTGTATCCCTTACATATTTTATACCCATTATGATGTACTACAAGCACATAGATTCTGTGATATTCTTGACAAAAATGTATTACTTAATCTAATCATGAGGAATCATCAGATAAACCCAAATTAAGGATCATTCTACAAATCAACTCGCCTATATGCTTTAAAAATGTCAAAATCATGAAAGACAAAACAGAATGAGAAACTGTTTCCAAGGAGGAAAATAAAGAGATATGATACTTAAATATATGGTGTGATCTTGGTTTGGCTCCTGGCCCAGAAATTTTTTTAAGCTATGAAATATGTTATTGGGACAATTGGTGAATTATAAAGTGTTGAGATTAGATAACAGTATTGTATCAGTTTTAATTTCCTGATTTTGATGATTGTAATATGACAGATGGTCCTTGTTCTTAGGAAATACACACAGAAGTATTTAGGGTTAAAGAGGCAAGATAGCTACAATTTACTCTTCAGAAAAAAAATATATTTATTCCTCCCCATTCATAGAGTCCATATTTGTGAATTTACCTGCTCACTAAAATTGGGTTGTAACCCACAAATCAACTGCAGCAATTTCACAAAAACATTGAGTCACTCAGCACACACATTCCAAGCTGAGGTCAAACAAGGTGACACTCTGTCTTCTTGTTTCAACTGCCATATTATAAACTGTCCATTTTGTGGTCTATTTAGTGCCACATTTTTCACATTTGAGTTTTGGGGGGGGTAATTTTGCTGTTTAAAATGATCTCTAAGTGTAGTACTGAAGTGTTGCTTAGAGCTCCTAAGCACAAGATGGTTGTGATGTGCCCAGTGGAGAAAATCTATGTGTCACATAAGCACCATTCAGCATCATTATACTGCTGTTGGCCATGAGTTCAATATTACTGAGTCAATTATACATCCAGAATAATAAAATAAGGTGTCTTTAAACATAAAAACACACAGAACGGGGTTATGTACTGATTGGTTGATAAAATGTTCTGACCAGAGGCTTGGAAGAAGTTAACCCTGTATTTTCTCTAGGAACAATGGTTCCATAGTCACTAAATTCGGTGTTTGCAGTGACTTTTCAGATAATTACCACAGATAACGAGAATGAAGTGTGTGTGTGTGTATGTGTGTGTGTGTGTGTACCACTATTTCTTGAAAAACCATGAGATGAAGTTGCTTATTTACATTTTAGGATCTTGTAATTTAAAAAACATACCTTTAAATACTAAAATTACTCACATTGCCTAGATGTTAATGTTGTAAGACTATCTGAAAGAATGAGATCAACACCTTCCATCTTAAATTAACTTCAGGGCAGACATTATTGAATAAGTGCCAGGTAAAATCATCAGTAATATTTAAATTGTTCTCCTTCCCTCTCTCCCTTTCTCTCTCTCCTTACTCTCAAAAACAATGTGTTTGGATTTGTAAATTTAACACGTGATGTTATGCAGAGGTGTTTCAACATATGAGAAGAAACATAGGCTGTTTTATGGAATAATTTTGAATTCACTGTGAAGTGAGAAGAGTGGAAGCAGAAAGATATATTAGAAGGCATTAGACCATGTGAAAGAGGGTGAAGATCTAAGAATAAAGAGGAGGAGGATTTTACATTTGATTAGACGTGAAGGACAAAGAAGAAGGAGTCCAAAATAACTCTCAGTATTCTGGCATGAGTGACACATCACCAGTTGATAAAGGGAGTTCAGGAGAAGCTCCAGTTTGAATACTTTAGATGGAAGATGAGTTAAACTTTCACCATAGGGAGTTTCAGATGGTCAGCACATAGTTGAATAAATGTGGCTATGTTTAGGGAGAAAAATAAAGCCTAGGTCAGATATTTTAGAAGTCGCTACACAAAGTGGGGGTTTAAAAATCATGAGGGGATGAGATTACTCCTGACAGACATGAAGAGAGAAAGGAAAGGTGGGCTGAAGCCAGGTCCCTAGAAAATAACAAGACACAAGGCTATAGGGGCACCTGGGTGGCTTAGTGGGTTAAAGCCTCTGCCTTCGGCTCAGGTTATGATCCCAGGGTCCTGGGATTGAGCCCGCATTGGGTTCTCTGCTCAGCGGGGAGCCTGCTTCCTCCTCTCTCTCTGCCTGCCTCTCTGCCTACTTGTGATCTTTGTCTGTCAAACAAATAAATAAAATCTTAAAAAAAAAAAAAAGACATAAGGCTATAGAAGAGGAGACCATGGAGCAGACAGAGGGAGAAGAACTAAAAATCTTGTTATGAAGGAAGCTTAAGTATTAGAGTTTTAAGAAGAAGCAAGGACAGATGCCTTACATAAAAGTCCTGAACACATCCACTGGAATTGGCAATGATTTTTCAGTTTGGGGGTGATCTTTTGAGTAAATAAGAAAGGGCAATAGGGGAAAAGACTGAAAACACTTCCACAAGTTACCTGGATGGGGAAAAAAAGAGACAGGAAAACAGAAAAGAACTTGTGGGGAGGCAATGATGTTTGGCTGGTTTCAGGATTAGGCACTAGTTTCTTAACGAAGCAGAAGGAGCAGCAGAAAAGAACAAATTAAAAGAGAGATGGCATGGGATGGAGCAAGGGCCAGTTGGAGATGAGAGGATTTATCCCTCAGCAGGTGAAATATCTGAACCTTTGCAATCCCCAAGGAAAGATAGCAAGCATTTATACCTACGAAAATGGCTTCAATATGAGAGGACATAGGAGAAGATAAAATAAACCACTGACACTGAAGAAAGCCAAGTTGAGTTAATGGTCTGAGAAGAGAGAAAAAAGTTTGAAATGAGTGTTAAGAGAAACCAAGTAAGTTAATACATGGTAGTGAAAATACTACTGATACTAGAATTCATCAATTTACATTCCCATTATTAGATTATTTTCTCTAGCAGCATGAAACCCCCCAAATGTGTAGGCTAAGTTCACTGACATGATTGATATGTGAGAGCACAGAAGGTCAGTTCAAAGGTGAGCAGAGCAAGAAAGCTGAGGCTATGATGGAAATATAGTTCATATAATCTTTTTGTACATCAGTCGGGGTAGGGGAGAAAGAAGCTTAATAAAGGGGCTAATAATAGGGGGGGGGGGGGGCGGATACAAGGATCTAGAAAACAGATCCAGGAGTTAGAGCTTGGAGGCTAAAGATGGTCAAGACAGGAAGTGGTGAAGTGGGAAAGTGTAGAGAGGGAAGGGTCAGGGAGGGAACAAGGAGAAACAGAAGTGGAGGGGGTGGAGATGGAGAAAGAGAGAAAGGGAGCAAGAAGGAAAGAAGTGGTTTTACCCAAGAGTTTGTTTTGCTGTATATTCTGACAGAGGGTTAAATGCTAGCGGTTGCTGGTTTCCTTTAAAAGAACAATGGTTAGATGGTTAGCCTTCAGCTCAAATGGGTTTAGGTATCAGCTGAAGGGTCACCCTTAAGAAACCACTGCTCTAACTCTCCACAGTGACCTCTCTGACTGACATCAACCACCCTGGCTTGTACGTAAATTCATCATATTTTTTTTCAGATATTGTCATCTTCAAGTCATAAAATGCTTTCCTGTGGTTTCAAAGTGAAATTGTCAAAAAGAATAGAAATCATTTTTGTTTAACTTCAATTGGTATCATTCCAAAATACATATTTGAAACCTCTCCCAAGTAAGCAGTGATGAAAATTTTATATCATGTGCCTACATGTTTTATTTTCATAAATAAAAGATGATACAAAATACTTCTAACTTGCCCAGCATTATCAAAACGGGTCGTATTAGTTGAGCATTGCTATTTGCGATTCAATTTACATTTAAATTTCAGCCTTTTGGAAAGTACATCTAAATCCCTATTGAACAGTTTTTCAAAATCTTGTTTTACATACAGACCAATGCAGTATTGAGGCTCAATCTGAGTTTAACTAAGGATGCACAAATAAATATAATTCCAAAACACCTGCAGCAAATTTACAGATGTAGAAAAGAAATAATCGAAGTAACAGATACAGCATATAGTAAAGATACAAAGATATAAAAACAAAGGAATGTATGTGCATATGCACACACTGTGAAAAAGTAGAAAAAGACTAATTTGTGTTTTCTTAATTATTCTATTAATACTTATAGACTTCATTCTATGCATCATGACAACAGAGGCCATGTCTCTTTTGCTCTCAGTTGAATACACAATGCCCCAAAAAGTATTTATGGAATAATAAATATAAAGGCCAGTTTGACTACAGCTGAAATCAATGAGAGATATGTACTACTAAGTGAAAACAAAGGTTGGAGGAGCCTGGTATAGCCAAATTACCGAAGGTCTTAACCGAATTAAAAGACACCGAATTAAAAGTGATGTAGGAAGCGGCCAATAGGGATTCACTATACGTGAGGGAAACCATTTCATGAAATGCCATTTAGGGAAGAGATCAAGATATATTAACAAGAGGGGAGAAAAACAGGGACTAAGAAAATAAGTTGGGAGGCAAGAGTCAAAGTATCAAGTGGTGAATCTAAATGTCATAGTGATGGGAATAGAGAGGAAGGAGAAACCAAAAATGTGTTAATAAAAATGGAAATAACGTTCAGCATTAATGCCATTTTTAAAATCACTTTTTTTTTTTTTGGAGACTTCTCCATCATTGATTAATTTGCTTCAATTTCTCCCTCTGATACATTTACATGTAAAGAGACCGGAGCCACCCAGAATCATATTTGATTTAATTCCATGACGTCACAAGGCACCTTATAAATTGCTGCCGGTCTGTCTGCTCCTTAATTGCTCTGTACAAAATCAACCAGCCAAAGTAAAAGAGCACGGCCAAGAAAGGCTCCAGACATGCACACGCTTCCTCACTGTCCAGAGTACCCTTCTCATCTTCTTTATTACTTCCAACTTGTTTTGAGCACAACACAGGCATCTCCTTCACTAAGACACCTTTTCTAATCCAACCAAGGAGATAAAACCCTGTTTCTATTACCATAGATCACGGACTCATTTATGTCAGTGCAATGCTAGATATTTGGGAAGTCATTCTTTAGGGAAAGAGATTACATCCCTCACCAAACTGGGACAGACTTGCCATCACACCACTTCTGAAGTATAACAGATTGATTTCTATTAACCAGTTCTTTCCATCTTAGGACCTAATCAAATTCTATACAGAGATAGGATCGAGAAGGCAACAAAGAATAAGGAAATTATTTTCAAATTGTGCCTCATGAAATGTTTTTATGAGACTGACGTGCTACCTACTGCACTAACGAGGCACCTCATGAAATGTTTTAAGAAACCACCACCAAGGATGTAAGCTGACCTAAACCATTAGAACCTTAGGAATTCTTAGGATAGCTTTCTAAGAGTCAGGGACTACATAAAGGTAGAACGTGTCATTCCAAAAGGGTGAGTTCTTCAGATGCAGACTAACTGCTTGTTAAGTTGCTACAAAGCCAGAAATCAGAGGCTATCTGGGTTATATTACCAGTGGTGTGCCTTATGTGCTTAAGGTTTATCAGACTATTTATAGTCCTCTGATTTTCTCATATTCTGAGAGGCAATGTCAAAGGACAGTAATTTGAAAATCCACTTTATAACCTGCCACCTATTAGCCAATGTGACTCTGGGCATATTCCTTAAATTCTTTGATCCTCATTTGCAGAGTTTTGAAGATCTAAAAAATACATGGGAAAAAACCACCAAGCAGCAGATACACACACATGCAGACATTCAATAAATTCTAGCAAGTGTTACGAAGCTATTATTTATTCTTTCTCTCATTTGTATGTGCCCTTAGCTTCTCCATAAAAGCAAAAGTATTGAATCTTTAGACAAAAGTAAACTGGTAAACGATAAATAGCACAGCTTCCTTATATACCATGCATGATTATTCTGAAACAGAAAATAAGGTGATACAGTAAAAATCTCACTGGAAACTTCTAACTTCCCCTTCAATCTATAGTCATTCGGGAAATTTCAAATGGTTCTGCAGTTTCAATCAATTTTGTCTTATTTCCAGCCTTGAGTAAATGAAGTTTTTCTGACATCAGGAGTATGGTCTCACCCTTATATCACTTAATTATTACGCATTTATTCTAGATACCACCACAAATTTTCCAATGAAAGACTAGACACATTTTTTTCACTAAATAACTAAGATAATAGCAATATGGTTAATATAGAAGAAAATTATTTTAAGTCAATAAATTTTGTTTAAAAATCTACTTCTAACTTAGAGGAAATGTATGTATTTTTGGTTGAAAGAAACTGGAATACCAATAATTGGAGGACACAAGGATGAACGGAGAGCAAGGGTCTGCCTCAGCTGCACTGAAATGGCAACAGCTCTAAGTGCCTCCTGGCACTAGCCCTGCTCCAAGCCCTACGAAGTGTCACGGGCCAGCTGGCTTAGGTTAGCCCTCGAAACAACTCTGTGAGACAAGCTTCACTCTCATCCCTCTCTTACGAATGTGAAGACCTAGGGCATAGAGAGGGCAAGTAGCATGCTCAAAGTCATACAGACGGTAAGAGTGGGAGATGAACCTGACCCTCTTCTGGAACCAGCAGTCGGAAACACTGTGAAGGTGAAGGGTGAAACGCCTCACCCCTCTTCAACCTTGCCAGCTGGCTCCCTCAGTTGTGTATTGGGACGAGATATTTATGTCTCAGAGAACCCCTTCAGCAACCTTGCGGGCACGTATCCATGAGGGTACCATGTAAGACAGTAGCTAATATTAGTATCTAACATTATCATGGTTGAAAAAACTGAGACGTACAGAGTCAGGATACTTGCCAAGGTAGATAATTTCAGTAAACTGTGAATTTGAGATTTTTAAGCCAGATCTTTCCAAACCAGAGTTCTGTCGGCTACACCCATTTTTTAACGAAAACTCCTGAGAAAGTCCACCATAAGGAATAAACATGAAACTGCTTAGAAGAACACAAAATTCACAACTGAATTAATGAACATTCATTTCTTTATGTATAGCTTGCACGTATGTGGGTATAGCGTAAATCATAGTAACTTCTTAACCACAGGAGGGCAGAGGAAGGGTTTATCACTCATTCCTGTATTTGTGCAAACAACCTGGGGACCCAAAAGGCAGGATTTCCCTTTTATCTTTGTTAAAACCTATCTTGTTTGATCTAATCCAACCCTCTAGGTTAATAAACAAAATAAAATGTATTTACTTAATCTAGGATTTCTCAGAGCCTTTAATACTCAGATTCATTTTGACTTGCAAAGGATTAGTTACCAAATTTTTTCAGCCAAGAGAGAGATTTTTCATATGACGTGGACTAACTAATTAGTAATTTGGGGGACTATTATTTCAAAGATGCTGTCAAAACCTTTTAGGAAGCTGTTTCATTTAACATACTATTTATTTTCCTTCACATACCTGTCTATAAATTTATAAACTGGATTATCACATTCTCTTTATTTGTGAAATCTTTATCTAAATTATGGTAAAAATGTGGATCAACACGATTAAAGAAGAGTTATTTTTCACGGCCCTGGAATCCTCTACCTGGCAGTGCTGTCCAATGAAACTTTCTGTGATAAGAGAAATGTTCCAAGTCTCTCTTGTCCAAGATAGCAGCCACAAGCTACAGGCAGTTACTGACCATTTAAAATGGGGCTAGTGCAGCTAAGGAGCATAATTTCTAAATTTAATTTTAATTAATGTACATGTACATCTATACAGCTACATGTGACTGGTGCTCACTAATTGGACAGCACAGCAACTAACAACACACCATGAACTGGCACTCACAATACAAAAGCTTTGATCTAATGGCTACAACCAAGTACCAATTAAGAATCCTTAATTGTCCTCATTGCTTCATTTCACCATGAGGTTATTTTAAGTGGCTTTGTCAAATGTCACGTGTTGTGATAACTACATTTTATTCACCTACCAAACTAGGACTGAGTCAAAGAAATAAATTACAGTAGCCTATATGTTGTTTTCAGAACTTACTTGGTATCTGTTTGGGGCTTCCTCATCAAGTTTTTATTTTTATTTTTATTTTTTAAAGATTTTATTTATTTATTGGACAGACAGAGATCACAAGCAGGCGGAGAGGTGGGCAGAGAGAGAGGGGGAAGCAGGATCCCTGCTGAGCAGAGAGCCCGACTCGGGGCTCGATCCCAGGACCCTGAGATCATGACCTGAGAAGAAGGCAGAGGCTTTAACCCACTGAGCCACCCAGGCGCCCCCCTCATCAAGTTTTTTAAATCTGTTCTAAATTTCTGTGCTCAACATGTGGCTAATGGCTACCCTAATGCACAGCTCAACTCTAACTCTCATCACAGAAAGCTGTTTTGATCAGCACTGACCAGGAGCAGGAATGGCAAATTACAGTCTGTAGGCCATGTCCCACCTGTGGCCTGTTTCCGCATGGCTAATGCACTAGGAGTCGCTTTTACATACTTAAAGGATTGTTTTAAAAATATGTGACACAGATTGTATGCGACTAACAAATTCCAAAATATTTACCATCTGGACATTTCAGGAGAAAGCTTCCTGACCCTGTGCAAGGGTAAGATGTATTCTAACCCCATCTAGCAAAGCCTAAAAATAAAAAACAAGCCCCCAAGATCCACAGGAAAGAGTTTTGTGGTTAAGTCCTGCCAAATTAGAGTAGTTAAGAAAGTATTTTTGAACTTTCCAATGGAATACTATTCCGGAATAAATAGCAATGAGTTACTGACAGATGTAATAAACAGATCAATCTTGAAGATGTTACACTTAACAAAAAGCCTGGACACAAAAGAACACATACCATATGACTCCATTTGCATGAAATCCTATAGTAATAAAATGAGATGAGCAGTTGCCTGGCACAGGCGATGGGGAGAGACTGATTGCAAAGAAACACTAGAAAAACTGTCTTTAGAGATGAAAATCCTGTACGTTTTGACTTAGGTAGTGTTTACATAGGGATATAGCTTTGTCAAAAGTAGATAATCTTGTTGTATGTCAACTACAGGTCAATGAAAAAAAAAAGATGACCTTAAAATGTATTTTAATATACAAATTATACCTCAATAAAGTTGATTTTAAAAATACATTTTAGATTCTCAATTTGCAATACACAATACTGGATTACCCTCCCTTTCTAAAAATCAGGAATTTGTCCCCTCCAGTCTTTCAACATCTTCCAAAAAAAAAAAAAATCTCTTAATAAAGGATATGATGTACCTAGGAAAGGAAATAATTCAAAGCAAATTAAGTGTTAACTTATAAACTCTTTACTCATTCTGGATAAATTTTGCTTACAAATATTCACCTTTAGCCTGAATCCTTATATTGGGAAAGAATACTGAATGAATCAAAATAAAAGTTGACAAATGGTAAGAAGATGGGATCGGGAGGGAGAAAAACCAATAGAGACTCTTAATGTCATAAAACAAACTGAGGGGGGTGGGGGGAAGAGGGGTTGGGTGAGGGTGGTGGGGTTACATCATATGTTTAAATAAAGCTCAAATAAAGTAAAAAAAAAATAAAAAAAAATAAAAGTTGACAAATTCAACCAAATAAATCAGTATTTCTTTTTTAAAATATTTTATTTATTTGAGAGAGAGAGCATATGCACACGACTGAGGGAGGGGACGCAGAGAGGTGGGCAGAGGGAGAGGGAGAAGCAGACTCCCCTGAGCAGGGAGCCCAATGCAAGGCTTGATCCCAGGACCCTGAGATCATAACCTGAGCTGAAGGCAGATGCTCAACTGGCTGAGCCACTCAGGCACCCTTAAATCAATATTTCTAAAGGTTGGGCCCAGATATCAACACTTTGCATTTCATTTCTAATGAACAGAGAGGGTTGAGAAGTGACTTAGAGGACCTTTCAAAACTAGAATCTAGCAGGTTATGATCTTCGGGTCCTGCGATGAGCCCCACCTCATGCTCTGCAACCCAGCAGGAGTCTGCTTCTCTCCCCCTTCCACTCTATCTGCCCCTCCCCCAGCTTGTACCCTCTCTCCTTCTCTCTCTAAAATAAATAAATAAATCTAAACAAAACTAGAAGCTAGTATCCTAAAAGGTCATCTAGGAAGAACATCATATTTGAATTTTTTTAAATTTTTATTCAAGTACAATTAACATACAGTGTTATATTAGCTTCATGTTACAATATAAATGATTCAACAATTCTACGCATTACTCAGTGCTCATCACAGTAAGTGTACTCTTAATCCATCCCCTTCATCTATTTCACCCATCCTCCCACCCGCATATTAAATTTCACATGAGTGAAACTGTATGGTATGTGTCCCTGTTTCCATTAGCATTATAACTTCTAGATCTATCCATATTGTAAATAACAAGGTTTCATTTTTTTAGGGCTAAGTAATATTCCAGTGTGTGTGTGTGTGTGTGTGTGTGTGTACAGCAGCCACATGGATAAAGAAGGTGTGAATATAATTTTTAATTTAATTTTAATTAATCTACATGTATATTCATACAGCTACATGTGACTAGTGCTCACTACACACACACACACACACACACACACTACACCTTCTTTATCCATTCATCTGTCAATGGACACTTGGGTAGCTTTCATATCTTGGCTATAATAAATAACGCTGCAAGAAGCACAAGGGTACATATATTTTCAAATTCATGTTTTCATTCTCTACCAGATCATATGGTAATACTATTTTAAATTTTTTGAGGAACTTCCACACTATTTTCTACAATGGCTGCACCAGCTCACACTCCCACCTATAGTGCTCAAGGGTTATTTTTTCCTCCACATCTTCACCAACACTTTTTACTTCTGGTGCTTTTCATTATAACCATTCTGACAGATATGAGAAGATATCTCATTGGGCTTCTGATTTGCATTTCCCTGATGATGAGTGATGTGGAGCATCTTTTCATGTGCCTATTGGCCACCTGAACAAGGTATTCTTTGGAAAAATGTCTATTCAGGTCTTCTGCCCATTTTTAATCAGATTATTTGTGAGTGCTGAGTTGTATAAGTAATTTATATATTGAATATTAATTCTTTATCAAGTATATCATTTACAAATATCTTCTCCCATTCAGTAGGTTGTCTTTTGTTTTGTTGATGGTTTCCTTTGCTGCATAAAAGCCTTTTATTTTGGTGTAATCCCAAGTTTAATTTTGCTTTTATTTATCCTTGCCAAAGGAGACTACCTAGAAATATGTTGCTATGACTGATATCAAAGAGATTGCTGCCTACATTTTCTTCTGGGAATTTTATGGTTTCAGGTCTCACATTTAGGTATGTAATCCATTTTGAGTTCATTTTTGTGTATGCTATAATAAAGTGGTCCAGTTTCATTCTTTTGTATGTAGTTGTACAGTTCTCTAACACCATTTCTTGAAGAGATGGTCTTTTTTCCCTGTGCCAGTACCATACTGTTTTGATTAGCATAGCTTTGTAGTATAGCTTGAAATCTGGGATTCTGATGCTTCCAGCTTGTTGTTCCTTTTAGAGTCCTTTGGCTATTTGGGGTCTTTTGTGATTCCATACAAATTTTAGAATTATTTGTTCTAGTTCTGTGAGAAAATGCTGTTGGCATTTTGACAGAGATTGTATTAAATCTGTATATTGCTTTGGGTAGAATGGGTATTTTAGCAATATTTGTTCTCCCAACCCATGAGCATGGAATGTCTTTCCATTTGCTTGGGTCATCTTCGATTTCTTTCGACCATGTTTTATCATTTTTAGTGTACAATTCTTTTACTTCCTTGGTATTTTGTTATTTTGATGCAATTGTAAATGGGATTGTTTTCTTAAATTTCCTTTCTGCTACTTCATTATAGATGCATAAAAACAAAACAGATTTCTGTATATTGATTTTGTGTCCTGTGACTCTACTGAATCCATTTATCAGTTCTAGTAGCTTTTTGGTGGAGTCTTTAGGGTTTTCTCTACATTGTACCATGTCATCTGCAAATAGCGACAGTTTTACTTCTTCATTATCAGTTTGGATGCCTTTTATTTCTTTTTGTTGTCTGAGTGCTGTGGCTAGGACTTCCAGTACTATGTTGAATAAAAGTGGTGAGAGTGGACATCCCTGTCTTGTTCCTGATCTTAGAAGAATAGCTCTCACTTTTTCCCCACTGAGTATGATATTAGCTGTGTGTTTTTCACATATGGTCTCTATTATGTTCCCTCTAAACCTACTTTGTTCAGAGTTCTTATCATGAATGGATGTTGTACTTTGTTATATGCTTTTTCTGCATCTGTTGTGGTGATCATATGTTTTTTAAGGCCTTCCCTTGTTAATGTGATGTATCATGTTGAATGATTTACAAATATAAAACCACCCTTGAATTCTCTATCAGGCATATCACTTATCTCCATTTTATTTAGCTCTTTTGCTGTGATTTTGTCCTGTTCTCCTATTTTTTAATTTGGAATATATCTGGCTCCTCATTCAGTCTAATTCTCTGTGTCCACTTCTATGTATTAGGAAAGTCGGCTACGTCTCGTGATCTTGAAAATGGCCTTATAAATAATGGGTCCTGTGGTGCCCTGCAGTGCAACGCTCCCTGTTCACCAAAACCAGGCACTCAGGAGTATCTCCTATGTGTGTTGCACGTAGCCTGCTGTTGTGGTTGAATCACATTTGCCTTCAGTCCAGGTGGCTGCACTGACTCTCTTTGTTGTGGGCAAGGTTTGGTCCCTGTGCTATTAAGGGGCCAGTCTGAGGCTGCCTTGGGTTTGTAGCTGGGTTAGACCAGGTGCTTGCACTCCACACGTTTTCTGGCACTCTGGTCACACCAAACTGCAGGACAGTCTCCCTCCTGTGTTGTCCCCTGAGAAGCTTCTGTTGGCAGGCAGGGCCTGCAGTCAGACTGGATGTCTGCCCCCAGCCTGTCTGATGGGGTTCAGTCACCTTAAGCTACAGAGCTCTCTTCTTGTGCCGCCCCCTGGAAGGTTTCTGTTGGTCAGTAGAGCCTGCAGTCAGATTAGGTATCAACAACCGAGCCTATTGCTTGGGCTGCAGTTGAACTGGTGTGTACAGTTATCTTCCCCTCTCCCGGGGTCAAGAGTCACTTTGGAGTGGTGCTGGTCCCTGCGGGAGCTGCTTGCAAAATGAGGTAAGTCAGTCGCCACTCTGGAAAGATTCCTGCCAAGTGGGGCGGGTTGGATAGGGTGAATCCCCAGAAGAACATGAGATGGGGCATGCAGTGTTAGCAAGCTATGCTGACAATGTTCATTCTAGTTCCTGCAGGGGTCCAGGTATTTACAATGGGGAGGAGAGAAATGGTACCCAGCAGCTCTTTTGTTCTTGACATCTCCTAAAGATCCTGCCCCTACAACTCCAGTGCACATCCTGAGATTAGTGAATAAATCTCCTTCCTCTATCCCCCAGGTTCTTTTCAAACTGCTGCTTCTCTGCTGTTTCTTGGTAGGGTTGTTATGCTGTAGGCCATCTGGTTTTTAAAATGGAGAAACTAAGGTATGTGACAGTTTTTATTAGTTGAAAAATTTTCTTCAGGAATACTATTTTCAGACCAGTTCTCCCCTTGCCAACTCTGCCATTCAGAGTTTCCTAAATTCTCACATTATATTTTGAGGGGATTAACAACTGCAAGTATAACTGTAAGTAGGTATTATAGAAAGCATATGTTGATAGCACACAAATGGCTGAAATTGGAAAATAGCTGAAAAAGTTAAGCTCAGCAGCCACTAATCCAACACGTTAGTCTTCACCTGCATCTGAAAAATGCCAATCAATGAAGCACTGATGTGTTCACTCTTACCAAACACTGCTTCATTTAGACAAAATCAAATGAATCCGGTTGATTTTATTTCTCTTATTTGATCAGTCTTTGTCTAATACTATCTGTCTCTCTCCTTCTCTCTCTCTCTCTCTCCATCTCTGTCTCTCTCCTTTGAGGTTTATTTCCATGTTTCTCTTTCTTTGGATCAGAAGAGGCTACCTGGGAATTAAGACAATTTAAGAAAACAAACTGGTTTCTTTTATCCTCAATCATGCCAAAGGGTACATTGGCATATAAACATTTGTTAGACTAATAAAATCATTAGTATCTATGATGTTAAGCAAGTTATGTAAAAACTTTTACAAGGAAAAATTTCCTTAAGTTTATTTATATTCAAACAGAACAAAGAAAAATCTATTTTAAGATGTGTGGTACGCAGAATAATCCCCACCCCCCAAATGCTCAAATCTTAATCCACAGAACCTGTGAATGCTACTTTACATTGCAAAGGAGAAGTGGGTTGCAGATGGAATTGAGGTTGCTATTCAGCTAAGGTTGTTTACCTTAAAATAGATTAACTTGGATTATCCAGATGCATTCCTGACAAGCTAGACATTTAAGATCTTGACTTTGTATGAATAACAGGTCCAGTATCTTGCCCTATCAACTTATGTTTTAAGAAAGCAAAGAGAATGTCATTGCCTATAGAAAATTTTGCTTCCGTGTTCTTAAGAGACAAAGAAGAAGTTCTTGATGATATTCGAACATCTGCTAGAGTAGTATGTCTTTTACTATTCAGATCACTGGCCCTTTACCTGATATATGAGATTACACCCAAATCACAGACAATGGATTTTCTTTCTATATTCCTCTGGTTATCTATCCTGTCACTTGAAGTGGTACACTTTCTCAACTCCTGGCCAAAGATAAAGTGGTGATAGTCAGGTAGTCTTATTCCCAGGAAATGTGAAATGACTCACCATCATCAAAGCCAGTTCAGTGAGTCACAAGCATGACTCAGAGAATTCAGCAAGAAGATACCTTTATGAACTGAAATTATCTTGCTGAGCGAACTAAGTTGATTTAAAAGGAAGATTTCCATACTCTTTTTTAATTATAAGAAACTATTAGGACATGATTTTAATATTGGTTAAAAATTTTGTTAAATGATGATGACTCACAAAGTTTCTTCCACTGCCCTCCCACTAAAGATGCTGTGTTTGCTTACTCTTCATCGGCAGTCCTTCCCTTGTTTCAAATAACTGGAATCTCATTCATCTTTTATTAGTTGACTGATTATATGACAGCAATATAATGTACTTGGTGCAATGACAACACAAAAAAATTTAAGTAATGTAATTACTTAATTATAAAAATGTAAGTAAACCTATATTGTTTAAAATATGAGAAGTTATCAATTTAAAGAACTTTATGTAAAATCCCCAAATCAGGGTTACAGAGACAAGATGATCCAAAGAAGCACAAATATACTGTTGGCCTTAGCTCCATCTTCTCGGAAACCTCCACACCATGAGAGCCAAGTAGAAGCAGCAGCAAATGTGCAGACTGAAGTGTAAAAGAAGAAAGATGAGGCAAAGGTCCAAGTAAACTGCTAGCTTATGCACACGTGGCACCACAGGAGCGTTAACAAGGAAAGCCAGAGACCAGGGATGATGGTACCAGCTGTAGGACTGCCTGCCTACTTTCTAGAGCTTGATTCAAGTGATCTAGAACATCCGTCATCAACTAATCCCAACCACCACCTTTGAGAGACCCACCGTGCTCATATCAAAATAATCTCTTTTGGTCCTCTGCCTGGACCTGTGACTTTCAGGGCTAATTCTGTTTTCATTTGTGGCTGAACAGAGCATGTGTACAGTAAATCATCACTTCTGCTGTCTTAGCAGAAAAAACAAAGAAAACTATAACTTACTATGGAGAAATATGTCTAAATTTCTCTCTCAAATCCCAAACACTTGTCTAGAAAAGTATGGTATCTATGAGAAACTTGCAAGAAATCTGGTTGCTATTGCCAGTTTGCTTCAGAAAAATACCACCACCAGCAATAATATCGCTACCATTTTTTGAGAGGCTAATATTTACTTGTCACTGGGTTAGATATATAATGTATCATTTTATCCTCTAAACAAGGATTGACCTCATTGTGAAGCTTATCCCCATTTATTTAAAACCTACAGAACCTAGACAGACTGAACCTACTATATAAGTAAGAGAGTCTGGAGCTAGAGTCAGTTTCATGGTCAGATAGCTCTCCTGACTCCACACAGCAGTCATGTTACAATGTAGGTTTTTCTTCATAAAACAAGAAAGGTAAAAGTAGAAAGTAAATGACTTTGTGAAAAGTCCTCTATTCTCTCCTAGAAAAGAAATATTCATGAGGCAGCAGTGTATGAAGGATGCATCTTTTACAGTTAATCCACAAAGGAAAAACTACAAAATTTCAAAGAGTCATTTAGAAATCAATGAGCTTAAATCCCTGGTAAAGAACAGTAGAAGAGAGATAATCTTTTACAAATAGCAAAAGATACCTTTTGCATACTGTCTTTGTAACTGGATCAAATCTCTCATCCATTTCCTGATGGGAAAAATGACATCCAACTCACTGTAACTGATTTCTCCTTCTGTCATCTTGTAACCCTTGTATTTTTGTATCATCTATCATTGTTTACTTTCTTAATGAACCACATAATTCTGGACAAACACGTGTCTTTTGCAACAACTAACATAAATCTTGGAGAAAATAAATCAGGTTAGCTCTTTTGCAACAACTAACATAAATCTTGGAGAAAATAAATCAGGTTAGCTAAGAAAATACTGCGTTTTGCCGAGCAAATTTCTTCCTCTTTCCATACATACATGGACATGTATGTGTGTTCATGTATGTTTAGAAGGAGATAAAAGCCATTCTATGTATGAAATCTGGATCACATTTGTAGAATTTATGTTAATGCCATTAAAATTCATTCATTTATTGGCCTCCAATTTTGTGCTCTTTCCACAAGTCATTATACCAAACTCAGTTCCATTTCTGGTTGTCAAATCCTTTACTCCCTCATTCAATGACTCTTATATAGAGCTAATAAACTAACAATGAAAAGGATATTCAGGAAGGTTGCCTTGAAAACCGTAACTAGACCTAAGGTCAATGAAATGCTTTAAATTGCCTACTCATCCTGGGAAAATTTATCCAAAGCTAAAGGCAAAAGAGTGTCCATTCAAAGTAACCTTGAAAAAAAATTAAAGACAAAGGAACAATCAGCTATCCAAAAGAGAATTTCTAAATGTTAAAGGAAACAGAATTACAAATGTTTCCTTAAAATGCATTATGGTATGTTAACTTTCATTCAATAGTATTTACCAACACCAAATATATAAAAATGTATGTTCTTAAAAGCAGCTCCATGAAACTCATGAGCATATTTGATACCAGAGTGATGTTGAAACCAACTGTATCTTCTTTGTGATAACAAACAAAAGAAATTTCTGTATCATCTCAGGATTAAGAATACTTGTTGCGGGACGCCTGGGTGGCTCAGTTGATTAAGCGGCTGCCTTCGGCTCAGGTCATGATCCCAGGGTCCTGGGATCGAGTCCCGCATCCGGCTCCTTGCTCAGCAGGGAGCCTGCTTCTCCCTCTGCCTCTGCCTGCCACTCTGTCTGCCTGTGCTCACTCTCTCTCTCTCTCTCTAACAAATAAATAAATAAAATCTTTAAAAAATATATTAAAAAAAAAAGTATGACTGCATGCAGAAGATGGCGTGTAAATATTAAGATAATTACATGAGAGTGTTAGTACTATAAACCTTTAACTTTTTTCTAATTATGCCATATTTTTTATCAATTGTTTAATATTTTGCTTAAATTTTATTATGGCAGAATTTTATTTTTAATGTGCAGTATTTTGGTCCCCCGTACAACCAAAGAAATACAGTATATTTGGTTAAGATTAGGTTTTTGGTTTTTTAGGTTTTTTTTTTTTAAGATTTTATTTTTTTATTTGTCAGATAGAGAGAGAGCGCAGGAGCGAGCACAGGCAGACAGAGTGGCAGGCAGAGGCAGAGGGAGAAGCAGGCTCACCGCTGAGCAAGGAGCCCGATGTGGGACTTGATCCCAGGAGACTGGGATCATGACCTGAGCCGAAGGCAGCCGCTTAACCAACTGAGCCACTCAGGCATCCCAAGATTAGGTTTTAATTAAACATTTCAAAGGGCAATTTTTTTTACATAACATATAGTTATCTAGAGGAACTGAAATAAACAAAAATTATCCCATGTTCAAGGTGAGAGAATAATAGTAAGACAAATAAAAATAAATACTGCATGAAATGCCTTGCTTTATACATATGAACACTTTCCCACTACAAAGTCATTTTTGACCTGATTATCTAATATATTTCTACTGCTAATGACAAAAAGCTATTTTTATTATTAATTTTTTCTGAGTTTTGATCTATGTCTTCCTTGGATGATTTCTATTGTCTTTCCCTTTCCTCTGAAAATCACAATTTCTTTTTCTTGCTGATAAGTTATTTTAAGATTTTACCATCACATGAATTATACTTTTTTGCTTTTAGGCTCTATCAAAGTATTGTGTAGACTGTTAGTACATCTTTAAACACTGGATTACATATGTCATCAACTATCTTGCCTTATACTTTTCTTCTTAAATTCTAACTTCTGAAAAAAAATTTGCTCAGAGTACTGCAAAAGACATTATACAAGAGGACAGTAGTAATAGGAACTGTCATATTTGAAAATTGGGATAAAAAAACAAAGTTAAAGAGAGAGAAAGAATATAAGATGGAAACTCTGCCTTTAAATGATATACGAAATGAAATGGTATATGGAAATAAGCACTGTGTTAAGAAGGGACTAATTAAAAGTAGGGCTACCCTAATGAATGAACTATAGATTTAACATTCATTCATTCAGAGGACTAACGGAAGTTAGTCAGTTATTACAGAAAAAGCCCAAGTGGAACAAATAGCTTCTATAATCAAATATAATAGTTAACAAACACCTATAGGGAAAGAACCGTTTGATAGAAATTTTAATCCATGGGTATTTTTTCCCTGTCTGAACAAAGACAGATATTTTAACTTTGGATGTGTTCTGTTCTCAGATATATATGTAAGTGCATGTGCTATAATGAAATGGCAAGTGAAAATTACCCTCACCACCACCATTTGAGTTGAACCTATAAATAAATTCTAGTCCAAATGAAGAACAGCTAAAAAGATGAATCTCTAGGTCTCAAAAACCTAGAAAAGTTAAGTTCCCATATTTGAGTATGTTTCCTCAGTAAAACAAATTAAAGGAAAATCAAGTGATCACATTTCTTCCCCAAAAAATAAATTGAAAAAAAAAAAAAATCAAACAGATGCATTTAAATGAGTGCCAGGAGCACTGGGACTGTACTCATATTTGTAATCAAATGTTATTATAAAATAAAAATAGGATGAGAAATTGAAGATCTTGATTCTATATTGAATCAGCCACAAACTATGTGTCTAGCCCTAGAAAAGTCCTTTAATTCATCTGTTAAGATTTCTTGTTTATAAAATGAAAAATTAGGACTAAATGTTCTTTAAAATTCTAAATTATGAAAAAAAATTCTAAATTACCTGGATTTGTCATCCTTTTATATAGCTTTTTTCCCTTAAAGAGAAGTAGGCTTAGTGATTGGAAAACACAGCTTCAAACCCCAAATCTACTACTTAGAAGCATGTTATCTTGAGCAAGTGATTTAACCTCACTATACCTCAATTTCTTTACCTGTAAAGTATAAGTTTTGGTGAGGATTCAATGAGTTAATATGTGAAATATGCTTAAAGCAGTGTTTGGCACACAGTATGCACTATGAATATATTAGCTATTATTATCTTAACACTCCAATTTTCACCAATGGTGAAAAGGTAGATATAGGAAGATTAAAAAAATGTTATAATGGGATTTCTGCTTGAGCTAATTGAAACCAAAGGTTTTAGTAATTTGTAAAATATATTCCATGAATATAAATTCCACATTTCCATGTTTTTCCATTAAAACATAATGGATGGGTAATGTCTGCTTCTATGGAAGACATAAAAGATTGGAAAGAACATTGGTCCCACTCTTAACACAATAAAAAATAACCAAGAAAATTCTGGACAATCTGAAAACTCGCAACTTTTCTTGAACTCACTAGAAATCTGAGGTTGTAGAACAACAAACTCTAACCTAAAATCTAAAAAACACCTTCAAAAACAAAAAGAAAGGAAGGAAGGAAGGAAAAGGAGAGGAGAGGAAAGGAAAAAGGAAGGGAGGAAAAGAGAAAGGGAAAGTGAAGGAAAGGAAAGGAAAGGGAACAAAAACAGAATGTGAGTCTTGCTTACCTGGCACAGACACTACCAGACACCATATAAGAAAGAATTCAGCTAAAATTTTTAATAAATTGGCAAAAGTTGAATGTGGACTAGCAAGAGAGTAAAAATCTTGGGGAGCCACATATATAAGAATTCACAGTATTTAAAGACTCTTCACAGACCTGACCTGCTGCTCTAAAAAAAAAAAAAAAAAA